>CM055910.1:26546556-26591556 GCA_029582155.1 Panopea generosa
AAATAGCCACAGAATGTTCTACTCAGAATTTTAAGTGCATTTAAGTGAAATACAGCGGAATGATGATAGATATGTTAAATTTTGACAAAATATACTGTTTTATTTTATTTTAAGGTACCGTATAAGGCCATTTTAGGAAAATTTGGTTAAAATACCAGGTTCAGTTTATCGCGATAACTTGCGCCTTGTCCGCTGAAATCGCACACTCAAGAACCATTGAAAACACTAGAAATGATCTTAATTGCATTGGGAAACAAAAATACACATGAAATAGTAGGTTTAAGAACTGATTTTGAATTCCAAGCTCAAAATATGTGTACTTAGGTACTGAATTTGGATTTTGAGCTGAAAATGGCCCACTTTTGACATTTTTTTTCATTTTTATCCACTCAGAACCAGCATGCCATGCCATATTATATAGCAATTTTTCACATTTAACCTCTTTTATTGTGCAGTTATAAGTAGAGCCAGTTGAATAGTTGCAATAATGGGTGCCTGGTTGTATCTATTGCACTTCAATGTTGCTAAATCACTTCACAATCTAAACATATTACATTCAAGAAATACTTGAGTTATATAATTTTGGAAATATTTTCCATTTTGCCCTATCTTGTCTGACATTTTTTTTACTTAAATGTAACATTTGATGGATAATTTGTAAATAGAATGTTGTAGTGCAAGAAAATTGTGGGTTTTGTGCCCCAAATTCCCTAGAAATGGTAATAATTGTGATTTACTACTAAAAATTATGAATTTTCATGCTTGACTGATTTTGATATAATTTCTGTCATCTTTACATATTTTTTAATATAAGACATAGAAAAGGATGTATACCCATTCCACTGGATTAAAGAAATATTAAACCACTAAATAAATATGACATTTCTTCTATCTTGGTAACCGATGTTCCGAAAGGCTCTCTTTCTACCGGAAAGTGTGTAATCCAAATGTAATCCTTTAACCGAAGCGACAATGAAATTTTACGAAATGGTTTAATTTATCATTCCGTTGTTAATTTTATTCGATCAAACGCATTTGACAACTTCTTTATAAAAATATCAACACATTTATTATGAAATTAGAGCAAATGGTCAATTTAGCCTTTTTTCATATAATTTTAGTGGGTGGGGTATGAAATTATCATGTATACACATTTTTTATGCAAAGGAATCTTAAAAGTTGATATGCAAAGCTATCATTACATGTTTATATACCTGTTTCCATAATTATATAAAAAAACAAGAATGATTAGATCAAATATTGTAGGTCAAGTGTCTAAGTAAATTTGAACTGAAGTACAGTTTTGTCATTGGGAATTTGGTAAAATTATGTATACTTTTTTGTGCCTGGAAAAGGCCACATTTTCATCAAATTATGTAGCAGAAAAATAAAAATGGTATCATTTTGTTCAGAAATATTTATTCTTTGAATTTGCATCAGTGGAATAATAAAAAAGCGAAATTAAATGCCCCTTCAAACAACCGCGACAACATTTTCTAAATTTTCATCGCATTAGCTTCTTTTTTTCTGTAAATAGTGCAACTGGGGTGCTTGTAGGGAAATGGCAATAAAAAAAAAAAAAATTCCGCAGGTTGATCAATTTTCGCCATTTTTTCTTTTTTTTTAGAGGTTTTTATTAAAAATAAGGGCCATATGGCTTTAAATAGCCCACAGAATGTTCTACTCAGAATTTTAAGTGCATTTAAGTGAAATACAGCGGAATGATGATAGATATGTTAAATTTTGACAAAATATACTGTTTTATTTTATTTTAAGGTACCGTATAAGGCCATTTTAGGAAAATTTGGTTAAAATACCAGGTTCAGTTTATCGCGATAACTTGCGCCTTGTCCGCTGAAATCGCACACTCAAGAACCATTGAAAACACTAGAAATGATCTTAATTGCATTGGGAAACAAAAATACACATGAAATAGTAGGTTTAAGAACTGATTTTGAATTCCAAGCTCAAAATATGTGTACTTAGGTACTGAATTTGGATTTTGAGCTGAAAATGGCCCACTTTTGACATTTTTTTCATTTTTATCCACTCAGAACCAGCATGCCATGCCATATTATATAGCAATTTTTCACATTTAACCTCTTTTATTGTGCAGTTATAAGTAGAGCCAGTTGAATAGTTGCAATAATGGGTGCCTGGTTGTATCTATTGCACTTCAATGTTGCTAAATCACTTCACAATCTAAACATATTACATTCAAGAAATACTTGAGTTATATAATTTTGGAAATATTTTCCATTTTGCCCTATCTTGTCTGACATTTTTTTTACTTAAATGTAACATTTGATGGATAATTTGTAAATAGAATGTTGTAGTGCAAGAAAATTGTGGGTTTTGTGCCCCAAATTCCCTAGAAATGGTAATAATTGTGATTTACTACTAAAAATTATGAATTTTCATGCTTGACTGATTTTGATATAATTTCTGTCATCTTTACATATTTTTTAATATAAGACATAGAAAAGGATGTATACCCATTCCACTGGATTAAAGAAATATTAAACCACTAAATAAATATGACATTTCTTCTATCTTGGTAACCGATGTTCCGAAAGGCTCTCTTTCTACCGGAAAGTGTGTAATCCAAATGTAATCCTTTAACCGAAGCGACAATGAAATTTTACGAAATGGTTTAATTTATCATTCCGTTGTTAATTTTATTCGATCAAACGCATTTGACAACTTCTTTATAAAAATATCAACACATTTATTATGAAATTAGAGCAAATGGTCAATTTAGCCTTTTTTCATATAATTTTAGTGGGTGGGGTATGAAATTATCATGTATACACATTTTTTATGCAAAGGAATCTTAAAAGTTGATATGCAAAGCTATCATTACATGTTTATATACCTGTTTCCATAATTATATAAAAAAACAAGAATGATTAGATCAAATATTGTAGGTCAAGTGTCTAAGTAAATTTGAACTGAAGTACAGTTTTGTCATTGGGAATTTGGTAAAATTATGTATACTTTTTTGTGCCTGGAAAAGGCCACATTTTCATCAAATTATGTAGCAGAAAAATAAAAATGGTATCATTTTGTTCAGAAATATTTATTCTTTGAATTTGCATCAGTGGAATAATAAAAAAGCGAAATTAAATGCCCCTTCAAACAACCGCGACAACATTTTCTAAATTTTCATCGCATTAGCTTCTTTTTTTCTGTAAATAGTGCAACTGGGGTGCTTGTAGGGAAATGGCAATAAAAAAAAAAAAAATTCCGCAGGTTGATCAATTTTCGCCATTTTTTCTTTTTTTTTAGAGGTTTTTATTAAAAATAAGGGCCATATGGCTTTAAATAGCCCACAGAATGTTCTACTCAGAATTTTAAGTGCATTTAAGTGAAATACAGCGGAATGATGATAGATATGTTAAATTTTGACAAAATATACTGTTTTATTTTATTTTAAGGTACCGTATAAGGCCATTTTAGGAAAATTTGGTTAAAATACCAGGTTCAGTTTATCGCGATAACTTGCGCCTTGTCCGCTGAAATCGCACACTCAAGAACCATTGAAAACACTAGAAATGATCTTAATTGCATTGGGAAACAAAAATACACATGAAATAGTAGGTTTAAGAACTGATTTTGAATTCCAAGCTCAAAATATGTGTACTTAGGTACTGAATTTGGATTTTGAGCTGAAAATGGCCCACTTTTGACATTTTTTTCATTTTTATCCACTCAGAACCAGCATGCCATGCCATATTATATAGCAATTTTTCACATTTAACCTCTTTTATTGTGCAGTTATAAGTAGAGCCAGTTGAATAGTTGCAATAATGGGTGCCTGGTTGTATCTATTGCACTTCAATGTTGCTAAATCACTTCACAATCTAAACATATTACATTCAAGAAATACTTGAGTTATATAATTTTGGAAATATTTTCCATTTTGCCCTATCTTGTCTGACATTTTTTTTACTTAAATGTAACATTTGATGGATAATTTGTAAATAGAATGTTGTAGTGCAAGAAAATTGTGGGTTTTGTGCCCCAAATTCCCTAGAAATGGTAATAATTGTGATTTACTACTAAAAATTATGAATTTTCATGCTTGACTGATTTTGATATAATTTCTGTCATCTTTACATATTTTTTAATATAAGACATAGAAAAGGATGTATACCCATTCCACTGGATTAAAGAAATATTAAACCACTAAATAAATATGACATTTCTTCTATCTTGGTAACCGATGTTCCGAAAGGCTCTCTTTCTACCGGAAAGTGTGTAATCCAAATGTAATCCTTTAACCGAAGCGACAATGAAATTTTACGAAATGGTTTAATTTATCATTCCGTTGTTAATTTTATTCGATCAAACGCATTTGACAACTTCTTTATAAAAATATCAACACATTTATTATGAAATTAGAGCAAATGGTCAATTTAGCCTTTTTTCATATAATTTTAGTGGGTGGGGTATGAAATTATCATGTATACACATTTTTTATGCAAAGGAATCTTAAAAGTTGATATGCAAAGCTATCATTACATGTTTATATACCTGTTTCCATAATTATATAAAAAAACAAGAATGATTAGATCAAATATTGTAGGTCAAGTGTCTAAGTAAATTTGAACTGAAGTACAGTTTTGTCATTGGGAATTTGGTAAAATTATGTATACTTTTTTGTGCCTGGAAAAGGCCACATTTTCATCAAATTATGTAGCAGAAAAATAAAAATGGTATCATTTTGTTCAGAAATATTTATTCTTTGAATTTGCATCAGTGGAATAATAAAAAAGCGAAATTAAATGCCCCTTCAAACAACCGCGACAACATTTTCTAAATTTTCATCGCATTAGCTTCTTTTTTTCTGTAAATAGTGCAACTGGGGTGCTTGTAGGGAAATGGCAATAAAAAAAAAAAAAATTCCGCAGGTTGATCAATTTTCGCCATTTTTTCTTTTTTTTTAGAGGTTTTTATTAAAAATAAGGGCCATATGGCTTTAAATAGCCCACAGAATGTTCTACTCAGAATTTTAAGTGCATTTAAGTGAAATACAGCGGAATGATGATAGATATGTTAAATTTTGACAAAATATACTGTTTTATTTTATTTTAAGGTACCGTATAAGGCCATTTTAGGAAAATTTGGTTAAAATACCAGGTTCAGTTTATCGCGATAACTTGCGCCTTGTCCGCTGAAATCGCACACTCAAGAACCATTGAAAACACTAGAAATGATCTTAATTGCATTGGGAAACAAAAATACACATGAAATAGTAGGTTTAAGAACTGATTTTGAATTCCAAGCTCAAAATATGTGTACTTAGGTACTGAATTTGGATTTTGAGCTGAAAATGGCCCACTTTTGACATTTTTTTCATTTTTATCCACTCAGAACCAGCATGCCATGCCATATTATATAGCAATTTTTCACATTTAACCTCTTTTATTGTGCAGTTATAAGTAGAGCCAGTTGAATAGTTGCAATAATGGGTGCCTGGTTGTATCTATTGCACTTCAATGTTGCTAAATCACTTCACAATCTAAACATATTACATTCAAGAAATACTTGAGTTATATAATTTTGGAAATATTTTCCATTTTGCCCTATCTTGTCTGACATTTTTTTTACTTAAATGTAACATTTGATGGATAATTTGTAAATAGAATGTTGTAGTGCAAGAAAATTGTGGGTTTTGTGCCCCAAATTCCCTAGAAATGGTAATAATTGTGATTTACTACTAAAAATTATGAATTTTCATGCTTGACTGATTTTGATATAATTTCTGTCATCTTTACATATTTTTTAATATAAGACATAGAAAAGGATGTATACCCATTCCACTGGATTAAAGAAATATTAAACCACTAAATAAATATGACATTTCTTCTATCTTGGTAACCGATGTTCCGAAAGGCTCTCTTTCTACCGGAAAGTGTGTAATCCAAATGTAATCCTTTAACCGAAGCGACAATGAAATTTTACGAAATGGTTTAATTTATCATTCCGTTGTTAATTTTATTCGATCAAACGCATTTGACAACTTCTTTATAAAAATATCAACACATTTATTATGAAATTAGAGCAAATGGTCAATTTAGCCTTTTTTCATATAATTTTAGTGGGTGGGGTATGAAATTATCATGTATACACATTTTTTATGCAAAGGAATCTTAAAAGTTGATATGCAAAGCTATCATTACATGTTTATATACCTGTTTCCATAATTATATAAAAAAACAAGAATGATTAGATCAAATATTGTAGGTCAAGTGTCTAAGTAAATTTGAACTGAAGTACAGTTTTGTCATTGGGAATTTGGTAAAATTATGTATACTTTTTTGTGCCTGGAAAAGGCCACATTTTCATCAAATTATGTAGCAGAAAAATAAAAATGGTATCATTTTGTTCAGAAATATTTATTCTTTGAATTTGCATCAGTGGAATAATAAAAAAGCGAAATTAAATGCCCCTTCAAACAACCGCGACAACATTTTCTAAATTTTCATCGCATTAGCTTCTTTTTTTCTGTAAATAGTGCAACTGGGGTGCTTGTAGGGAAATGGCAATAAAAAAAAAAAAAATTCCGCAGGTTGATCAATTTTCGCCATTTTTTCTTTTTTTTTAGAGGTTTTTATTAAAAATAAGGGCCATATGGCTTTAAATAGCCCACAGAATGTTCTACTCAGAATTTTAAGTGCATTTAAGTGAAATACAGCGGAATGATGATAGATATGTTAAATTTTGACAAAATATACTGTTTTATTTTATTTTAAGGTACCGTATAAGGCCATTTTAGGAAAATTTGGTTAAAATACCAGGTTCAGTTTATCGCGATAACTTGCGCCTTGTCCGCTGAAATCGCACACTCAAGAACCATTGAAAACACTAGAAATGATCTTAATTGCATTGGGAAACAAAAATACACATGAAATAGTAGGTTTAAGAACTGATTTTGAATTCCAAGCTCAAAATATGTGTACTTAGGTACTGAATTTGGATTTTGAGCTGAAAATGGCCCACTTTTGACATTTTTTTCATTTTTATCCACTCAGAACCAGCATGCCATGCCATATTATATAGCAATTTTTCACATTTAACCTCTTTTATTGTGCAGTTATAAGTAGAGCCAGTTGAATAGTTGCAATAATGGGTGCCTGGTTGTATCTATTGCACTTCAATGTTGCTAAATCACTTCACAATCTAAACATATTACATTCAAGAAATACTTGAGTTATATAATTTTGGAAATATTTTCCATTTTGCCCTATCTTGTCTGACATTTTTTTTACTTAAATGTAACATTTGATGGATAATTTGTAAATAGAATGTTGTAGTGCAAGAAAATTGTGGGTTTTGTGCCCCAAATTCCCTAGAAATGGTAATAATTGTGATTTACTACTAAAAATTATGAATTTTCATGCTTGACTGATTTTGATATAATTTCTGTCATCTTTACATATTTTTTAATATAAGACATAGAAAAGGATGTATACCCATTCCACTGGATTAAAGAAATATTAAACCACTAAATAAATATGACATTTCTTCTATCTTGGTAACCGATGTTCCGAAAGGCTCTCTTTCTACCGGAAAGTGTGTAATCCAAATGTAATCCTTTAACCGAAGCGACAATGAAATTTTACGAAATGGTTTAATTTATCATTCCGTTGTTAATTTTATTCGATCAAACGCATTTGACAACTTCTTTATAAAAATATCAACACATTTATTATGAAATTAGAGCAAATGGTCAATTTAGCCTTTTTTCATATAATTTTAGTGGGTGGGGTATGAAATTATCATGTATACACATTTTTTATGCAAAGGAATCTTAAAAGTTGATATGCAAAGCTATCATTACATGTTTATATACCTGTTTCCATAATTATATAAAAAAACAAGAATGATTAGATCAAATATTGTAGGTCAAGTGTCTAAGTAAATTTGAACTGAAGTACAGTTTTGTCATTGGGAATTTGGTAAAATTATGTATACTTTTTTGTGCCTGGAAAAGGCCACATTTTCATCAAATTATGTAGCAGAAAAATAAAAATGGTATCATTTTGTTCAGAAATATTTATTCTTTGAATTTGCATCAGTGGAATAATAAAAAAGCGAAATTAAATGCCCCTTCAAACAACCGCGACAACATTTTCTAAATTTTCATCGCATTAGCTTCTTTTTTTCTGTAAATAGTGCAACTGGGGTGCTTGTAGGGAAATGGCAATAAAAAAAAAAAAAATTCCGCAGGTTGATCAATTTTCGCCATTTTTTCTTTTTTTTTAGAGGTTTTTATTAAAAATAAGGGCCATATGGCTTTAAATAGCCCACAGAATGTTCTACTCAGAATTTTAAGTGCATTTAAGTGAAATACAGCGGAATGATGATAGATATGTTAAATTTTGACAAAATATACTGTTTTATTTTATTTTAAGGTACCGTATAAGGCCATTTTAGGAAAATTTGGTTAAAATACCAGGTTCAGTTTATCGCGATAACTTGCGCCTTGTCCGCTGAAATCGCACACTCAAGAACCATTGAAAACACTAGAAATGATCTTAATTGCATTGGGAAACAAAAATACACATGAAATAGTAGGTTTAAGAACTGATTTTGAATTCCAAGCTCAAAATATGTGTACTTAGGTACTGAATTTGGATTTTGAGCTGAAAATGGCCCACTTTTGACATTTTTTTCATTTTTATCCACTCAGAACCAGCATGCCATGCCATATTATATAGCAATTTTTCACATTTAACCTCTTTTATTGTGCAGTTATAAGTAGAGCCAGTTGAATAGTTGCAATAATGGGTGCCTGGTTGTATCTATTGCACTTCAATGTTGCTAAATCACTTCACAATCTAAACATATTACATTCAAGAAATACTTGAGTTATATAATTTTGGAAATATTTTCCATTTTGCCCTATCTTGTCTGACATTTTTTTTACTTAAATGTAACATTTGATGGATAATTTGTAAATAGAATGTTGTAGTGCAAGAAAATTGTGGGTTTTGTGCCCCAAATTCCCTAGAAATGGTAATAATTGTGATTTACTACTAAAAATTATGAATTTTCATGCTTGACTGATTTTGATATAATTTCTGTCATCTTTACA
Organism: Panopea generosa; assembly: GCA_029582155.1. NCBI lineage: Eukaryota > Metazoa > Mollusca > Bivalvia > Adapedonta > Hiatellidae > Panopea > Panopea generosa. The sequence goes on from CM055910.1 coordinate 26,555,660, forward strand.
TATTTTTTAATATAAGACATAGAAAAGGATGTATACCCATTCCACTGGATTAAAGAAATATTAAACCACTAAATAAATATGACATTTCTTCTATCTTGGTAACCGATGTTCCGAAAGGCTCTCTTTCTACCGGAAAGTGTGTAATCCAAATGTAATCCTTTAACCGAAGCGACAATGAAATTTTACGAAATGGTTTAATTTATCATTCCGTTGTTAATTTTATTCGATCAAACGCATTTGACAACTTCTTTATAAAAATATCAACACATTTATTATGAAATTAGAGCAAATGGTCAATTTAGCCTTTTTTCATATAATTTTAGTGGGTGGGGTATGAAATTATCATGTATACACATTTTTTATGCAAAGGAATCTTAAAAGTTGATATGCAAAGCTATCATTACATGTTTATATACCTGTTTCCATAATTATATAAAAAAACAAGAATGATTAGATCAAATATTGTAGGTCAAGTGTCTAAGTAAATTTGAACTGAAGTACAGTTTTGTCATTGGGAATTTGGTAAAATTATGTATACTTTTTTGTGCCTGGAAAAGGCCACATTTTCATCAAATTATGTAGCAGAAAAATAAAAATGGTATCATTTTGTTCAGAAATATTTATTCTTTGAATTTGCATCAGTGGAATAATAAAAAAGCGAAATTAAATGCCCCTTCAAACAACCGCGACAACATTTTCTAAATTTTCATCGCATTAGCTTCTTTTTTTCTGTAAATAGTGCAACTGGGGTGCTTGTAGGGAAATGGCAATAAAAAAAAAAAAAATTCCGCAGGTTGATCAATTTTCGCCATTTTTTCTTTTTTTTTAGAGGTTTTTATTAAAAATAAGGGCCATATGGCTTTAAATAGCCCACAGAATGTTCTACTCAGAATTTTAAGTGCATTTAAGTGAAATACAGCGGAATGATGATAGATATGTTAAATTTTGACAAAATATACTGTTTTATTTTATTTTAAGGTACCGTATAAGGCCATTTTAGGAAAATTTGGTTAAAATACCAGGTTCAGTTTATCGCGATAACTTGCGCCTTGTCCGCTGAAATCGCACACTCAAGAACCATTGAAAACACTAGAAATGATCTTAATTGCATTGGGAAACAAAAATACACATGAAATAGTAGGTTTAAGAACTGATTTTGAATTCCAAGCTCAAAATATGTGTACTTAGGTACTGAATTTGGATTTTGAGCTGAAAATGGCCCACTTTTGACATTTTTTTCATTTTTATCCACTCAGAACCAGCATGCCATGCCATATTATATAGCAATTTTTCACATTTAACCTCTTTTATTGTGCAGTTATAAGTAGAGCCAGTTGAATAGTTGCAATAATGGGTGCCTGGTTGTATCTATTGCACTTCAATGTTGCTAAATCACTTCACAATCTAAACATATTACATTCAAGAAATACTTGAGTTATATAATTTTGGAAATATTTTCCATTTTGCCCTATCTTGTCTGACATTTTTTTTACTTAAATGTAACATTTGATGGATAATTTGTAAATAGAATGTTGTAGTGCAAGAAAATTGTGGGTTTTGTGCCCCAAATTCCCTAGAAATGGTAATAATTGTGATTTACTACTAAAAATTATGAATTTTCATGCTTGACTGATTTTGATATAATTTCTGTCATCTTTACATATTTTTTAATATAAGACATAGAAAAGGATGTATACCCATTCCACTGGATTAAAGAAATATTAAACCACTAAATAAATATGACATTTCTTCTATCTTGGTAACCGATGTTCCGAAAGGCTCTCTTTCTACCGGAAAGTGTGTAATCCAAATGTAATCCTTTAACCGAAGCGACAATGAAATTTTACGAAATGGTTTAATTTATCATTCCGTTGTTAATTTTATTCGATCAAACGCATTTGACAACTTCTTTATAAAAATATCAACACATTTATTATGAAATTAGAGCAAATGGTCAATTTAGCCTTTTTTCATATAATTTTAGTGGGTGGGGTATGAAATTATCATGTATACACATTTTTTATGCAAAGGAATCTTAAAAGTTGATATGCAAAGCTATCATTACATGTTTATATACCTGTTTCCATAATTATATAAAAAAACAAGAATGATTAGATCAAATATTGTAGGTCAAGTGTCTAAGTAAATTTGAACTGAAGTACAGTTTTGTCATTGGGAATTTGGTAAAATTATGTATACTTTTTTGTGCCTGGAAAAGGCCACATTTTCATCAAATTATGTAGCAGAAAAATAAAAATGGTATCATTTTGTTCAGAAATATTTATTCTTTGAATTTGCATCAGTGGAATAATAAAAAAGCGAAATTAAATGCCCCTTCAAACAACCGCGACAACATTTTCTAAATTTTCATCGCATTAGCTTCTTTTTTTCTGTAAATAGTGCAACTGGGGTGCTTGTAGGGAAATGGCAATAAAAAAAAAAAAAATTCCGCAGGTTGATCAATTTTCGCCATTTTTTCTTTTTTTTAGAGGTTTTTATTAAAAATAAGGGCCATATGGCTTTAAATAGCCCACAGAATGTTCTACTCAGAATTTTAAGTGCATTTAAGTGAAATACAGCGGAATGATGATAGATATGTTAAATTTTGACAAAATATACTGTTTTATTTTATTTTAAGGTACCGTATAAGGCCATTTTAGGAAAATTTGGTTAAAATACCAGGTTCAGTTTATCGCGATAACTTGCGCCTTGTCCGCTGAAATCGCACACTCAAGAACCATTGAAAACACTAGAAATGATCTTAATTGCATTGGGAAACAAAAATACACATGAAATAGTAGGTTTAAGAACTGATTTTGAATTCCAAGCTCAAAATATGTGTACTTAGGTACTGAATTTGGATTTTGAGCTGAAAATGGCCCACTTTTGACATTTTTTTCATTTTTATCCACTCAGAACCAGCATGCCATGCCATATTATATAGCAATTTTTCACATTTAACCTCTTTTATTGTGCAGTTATAAGTAGAGCCAGTTGAATAGTTGCAATAATGGGTGCCTGGTTGTATCTATTGCACTTCAATGTTGCTAAATCACTTCACAATCTAAACATATTACATTCAAGAAATACTTGAGTTATATAATTTTGGAAATATTTTCCATTTTGCCCTATCTTGTCTGACATTTTTTTTACTTAAATGTAACATTTGATGGATAATTTGTAAATAGAATGTTGTAGTGCAAGAAAATTGTGGGTTTTGTGCCCCAAATTCCCTAGAAATGGTAATAATTGTGATTTACTACTAAAAATTATGAATTTTCATGCTTGACTGATTTTGATATAATTTCTGTCATCTTTACATATTTTTTAATATAAGACATAGAAAAGGATGTATACCCATTCCACTGGATTAAAGAAATATTAAACCACTAAATAAATATGACATTTCTTCTATCTTGGTAACCGATGTTCCGAAAGGCTCTCTTTCTACCGGAAAGTGTGTAATCCAAATGTAATCCTTTAACCGAAGCGACAATGAAATTTTACGAAATGGTTTAATTTATCATTCCGTTGTTAATTTTATTCGATCAAACGCATTTGACAACTTCTTTATAAAAATATCAACACATTTATTATGAAATTAGAGCAAATGGTCAATTTAGCCTTTTTTCATATAATTTTAGTGGGTGGGGTATGAAATTATCATGTATACACATTTTTTATGCAAAGGAATCTTAAAAGTTGATATGCAAAGCTATCATTACATGTTTATATACCTGTTTCCATAATTATATAAAAAAACAAGAATGATTAGATCAAATATTGTAGGTCAAGTGTCTAAGTAAATTTGAACTGAAGTACAGTTTTGTCATTGGGAATTTGGTAAAATTATGTATACTTTTTTGTGCCTGGAAAAGGCCACATTTTCATCAAATTATGTAGCAGAAAAATAAAAATGGTATCATTTTGTTCAGAAATATTTATTCTTTGAATTTGCATCAGTGGAATAATAAAAAAGCGAAATTAAATGCCCCTTCAAACAACCGCGACAACATTTTCTAAATTTTCATCGCATTAGCTTCTTTTTTTCTGTAAATAGTGCAACTGGGGTGCTTGTAGGGAAATGGCAATAAAAAAAAAAAAAATTCCGCAGGTTGATCAATTTTCGCCATTTTTTCTTTTTTTTTAGAGGTTTTTATTAAAAATAAGGGCCATATGGCTTTAAATAGCCCACAGAATGTTCTACTCAGAATTTTAAGTGCATTTAAGTGAAATACAGCGGAATGATGATAGATATGTTAAATTTTGACAAAATATACTGTTTTATTTTATTTTAAGGTACCGTATAAGGCCATTTTAGGAAAATTTGGTTAAAATACCAGGTTCAGTTTATCGCGATAACTTGCGCCTTGTCCGCTGAAATCGCACACTCAAGAACCATTGAAAACACTAGAAATGATCTTAATTGCATTGGGAAACAAAAATACACATGAAATAGTAGGTTTAAGAACTGATTTTGAATTCCAAGCTCAAAATATGTGTACTTAGGTACTGAATTTGGATTTTGAGCTGAAAATGGCCCACTTTTGACATTTTTTTCATTTTTATCCACTCAGAACCAGCATGCCATGCCATATTATATAGCAATTTTTCACATTTAACCTCTTTTATTGTGCAGTTATAAGTAGAGCCAGTTGAATAGTTGCAATAATGGGTGCCTGGTTGTATCTATTGCACTTCAATGTTGCTAAATCACTTCACAATCTAAACATATTACATTCAAGAAATACTTGAGTTATATAATTTTGGAAATATTTTCCATTTTGCCCTATCTTGTCTGACATTTTTTTTACTTAAATGTAACATTTGATGGATAATTTGTAAATAGAATGTTGTAGTGCAAGAAAATTGTGGGTTTTGTGCCCCAAATTCCCTAGAAATGGTAATAATTGTGATTTACTACTAAAAATTATGAATTTTCATGCTTGACTGATTTTGATATAATTTCTGTCATCTTTACATATTTTTTAATATAAGACATAGAAAAGGATGTATACCCATTCCACTGGATTAAAGAAATATTAAACCACTAAATAAATATGACATTTCTTCTATCTTGGTAACCGATGTTCCGAAAGGCTCTCTTTCTACCGGAAAGTGTGTAATCCAAATGTAATCCTTTAACCGAAGCGACAATGAAATTTTACGAAATGGTTTAATTTATCATTCCGTTGTTAATTTTATTCGATCAAACGCATTTGACAACTTCTTTATAAAAATATCAACACATTTATTATGAAATTAGAGCAAATGGTCAATTTAGCCTTTTTTCATATAATTTTAGTGGGTGGGGTATGAAATTATCATGTATACACATTTTTTATGCAAAGGAATCTTAAAAGTTGATATGCAAAGCTATCATTACATGTTTATATACCTGTTTCCATAATTATATAAAAAAACAAGAATGATTAGATCAAATATTGTAGGTCAAGTGTCTAAGTAAATTTGAACTGAAGTACAGTTTTGTCATTGGGAATTTGGTAAAATTATGTATACTTTTTTGTGCCTGGAAAAGGCCACATTTTCATCAAATTATGTAGCAGAAAAATAAAAATGGTATCATTTTGTTCAGAAATATTTATTCTTTGAATTTGCATCAGTGGAATAATAAAAAAGCGAAATTAAATGCCCCTTCAAACAACCGCGACAACATTTTCTAAATTTTCATCGCATTAGCTTCTTTTTTTCTGTAAATAGTGCAACTGGGGTGCTTGTAGGGAAATGGCAATAAAAAAAAAAAAAATTCCGCAGGTTGATCAATTTTCGCCATTTTTTCTTTTTTTTTAGAGGTTTTTATTAAAAATAAGGGCCATATGGCTTTAAATAGCCCACAGAATGTTCTACTCAGAATTTTAAGTGCATTTAAGTGAAATACAGCGGAATGATGATAGATATGTTAAATTTTGACAAAATATACTGTTTTATTTTATTTTAAGGTACCGTATAAGGCCATTTTAGGAAAATTTGGTTAAAATACCAGGTTCAGTTTATCGCGATAACTTGCGCCTTGTCCGCTGAAATCGCACACTCAAGAACCATTGAAAACACTAGAAATGATCTTAATTGCATTGGGAAACAAAAATACACATGAAATAGTAGGTTTAAGAACTGATTTTGAATTCCAAGCTCAAAATATGTGTACTTAGGTACTGAATTTGGATTTTGAGCTGAAAATGGCCCACTTTTGACATTTTTTTCATTTTTATCCACTCAGAACCAGCATGCCATGCCATATTATATAGCAATTTTTCACATTTAACCTCTTTTATTGTGCAGTTATAAGTAGAGCCAGTTGAATAGTTGCAATAATGGGTGCCTGGTTGTATCTATTGCACTTCAATGTTGCTAAATCACTTCACAATCTAAACATATTACATTCAAGAAATACTTGAGTTATATAATTTTGGAAATATTTTCCATTTTGCCCTATCTTGTCTGACATTTTTTTTACTTAAATGTAACATTTGATGGATAATTTGTAAATAGAATGTTGTAGTGCAAGAAAATTGTGGGTTTTGTGCCCCAAATTCCCTAGAAATGGTAATAATTGTGATTTACTACTAAAAATTATGAATTTTCATGCTTGACTGATTTTGATATAATTTCTGTCATCTTTACATATTTTTTAATATAAGACATAGAAAAGGATGTATACCCATTCCACTGGATTAAAGAAATATTAAACCACTAAATAAATATGACATTTCTTCTATCTTGGTAACCGATGTTCCGAAAGGCTCTCTTTCTACCGGAAAGTGTGTAATCCAAATGTAATCCTTTAACCGAAGCGACAATGAAATTTTACGAAATGGTTTAATTTATCATTCCGTTGTTAATTTTATTCGATCAAACGCATTTGACAACTTCTTTATAAAAATATCAACACATTTATTATGAAATTAGAGCAAATGGTCAATTTAGCCTTTTTTCATATAATTTTAGTGGGTGGGGTATGAAATTATCATGTATACACATTTTTTATGCAAAGGAATCTTAAAAGTTGATATGCAAAGCTATCATTACATGTTTATATACCTGTTTCCATAATTATATAAAAAAACAAGAATGATTAGATCAAATATTGTAGGTCAAGTGTCTAAGTAAATTTGAACTGAAGTACAGTTTTGTCATTGGGAATTTGGTAAAATTATGTATACTTTTTTGTGCCTGGAAAAGGCCACATTTTCATCAAATTATGTAGCAGAAAAATAAAAATGGTATCATTTTGTTCAGAAATATTTATTCTTTGAATTTGCATCAGTGGAATAATAAAAAAGCGAAATTAAATGCCCCTTCAAACAACCGCGACAACATTTTCTAAATTTTCATCGCATTAGCTTCTTTTTTTCTGTAAATAGTGCAACTGGGGTGCTTGTAGGGAAATGGCAATAAAAAAAAAAAAAATTCCGCAGGTTGATCAATTTTCGCCATTTTTTCTTTTTTTTTAGAGGTTTTTATTAAAAATAAGGGCCATATGGCTTTAAATAGCCCACAGAATGTTCTACTCAGAATTTTAAGTGCATTTAAGTGAAATACAGCGGAATGATGATAGATATGTTAAATTTTGACAAAATATACTGTTTTATTTTATTTTAAGGTACCGTATAAGGCCATTTTAGGAAAATTTGGTTAAAATACCAGGTTCAGTTTATCGCGATAACTTGCGCCTTGTCCGCTGAAATCGCACACTCAAGAACCATTGAAAACACTAGAAATGATCTTAATTGCATTGGGAAACAAAAATACACATGAAATAGTAGGTTTAAGAACTGATTTTGAATTCCAAGCTCAAAATATGTGTACTTAGGTACTGAATTTGGATTTTGAGCTGAAAATGGCCCACTTTTGACATTTTTTTCATTTTTATCCACTCAGAACCAGCATGCCATGCCATATTATATAGCAATTTTTCACATTTAACCTCTTTTATTGTGCAGTTATAAGTAGAGCCAGTTGAATAGTTGCAATAATGGGTGCCTGGTTGTATCTATTGCACTTCAATGTTGCTAAATCACTTCACAATCTAAACATATTACATTCAAGAAATACTTGAGTTATATAATTTTGGAAATATTTTCCATTTTGCCCTATCTTGTCTGACATTTTTTTTACTTAAATGTAACATTTGATGGATAATTTGTAAATAGAATGTTGTAGTGCAAGAAAATTGTGGGTTTTGTGCCCCAAATTCCCTAGAAATGGTAATAATTGTGATTTACTACTAAAAATTATGAATTTTCATGCTTGACTGATTTTGATATAATTTCTGTCATCTTTACATATTTTTTAATATAAGACATAGAAAAGGATGTATACCCATTCCACTGGATTAAAGAAATATTAAACCACTAAATAAATATGACATTTCTTCTATCTTGGTAACCGATGTTCCGAAAGGCTCTCTTTCTACCGGAAAGTGTGTAATCCAAATGTAATCCTTTAACCGAAGCGACAATGAAATTTTACGAAATGGTTTAATTTATCATTCCGTTGTTAATTTTATTCGATCAAACGCATTTGACAACTTCTTTATAAAAATATCAACACATTTATTATGAAATTAGAGCAAATGGTCAATTTAGCCTTTTTTCATATAATTTTAGTGGGTGGGGTATGAAATTATCATGTATACACATTTTTTATGCAAAGGAATCTTAAAAGTTGATATGCAAAGCTATCATTACATGTTTATATACCTGTTTCCATAATTATATAAAAAAACAAGAATGATTAGATCAAATATTGTAGGTCAAGTGTCTAAGTAAATTTGAACTGAAGTACAGTTTTGTCATTGGGAATTTGGTAAAATTATGTATACTTTTTTGTGCCTGGAAAAGGCCACATTTTCATCAAATTATGTAGCAGAAAAATAAAAATGGTATCATTTTGTTCAGAAATATTTATTCTTTGAATTTGCATCAGTGGAATAATAAAAAAGCGAAATTAAATGCCCCTTCAAACAACCGCGACAACATTTTCTAAATTTTCATCGCATTAGCTTCTTTTTTTCTGTAAATAGTGCAACTGGGGTGCTTGTAGGGAAATGGCAATAAAAAAAAAAAAAATTCCGCAGGTTGATCAATTTTCGCCATTTTTTCTTTTTTTTTAGAGGTTTTTATTAAAAATAAGGGCCATATGGCTTTAAATAGCCCACAGAATGTTCTACTCAGAATTTTAAGTGCATTTAAGTGAAATACAGCGGAATGATGATAGATATGTTAAATTTTGACAAAATATACTGTTTTATTTTATTTTAAGGTACCGTATAAGGCCATTTTAGGAAAATTTGGTTAAAATACCAGGTTCAGTTTATCGCGATAACTTGCGCCTTGTCCGCTGAAATCGCACACTCAAGAACCATTGAAAACACTAGAAATGATCTTAATTGCATTGGGAAACAAAAATACACATGAAATAGTAGGTTTAAGAACTGATTTTGAATTCCAAGCTCAAAATATGTGTACTTAGGTACTGAATTTGGATTTTGAGCTGAAAATGGCCCACTTTTGACATTTGTTTCATTTTTATCCACTCAGAACCAGCATGCCATGCCATATTATATAGCAATTTTTCACATTTAACCTCTTTTATTGTGCAGTTATAAGTAGAGCCAGTTGAATAGTTGCAATAATGGGTGCCTGGTTGTATCTATTGCACTTCAATGTTGCTAAATCACTTCACAATCTAAACATATTACATTCAAGAAATACTTGAGTTATATAATTTTGGAAATATTTTCCATTTTGCCCTATCTTGTCTGACATTTTTTTTACTTAAATGTAACATTTGATGGATAATTTGTAAATAGAATGTTGTAGTGCAAGAAAATTGTGGGTTTTGTGCCCCAAATTCCCTAGAAATGGTAATAATTGTGATTTACTACTAAAAATTATGAATTTTCATGCTTGACTGATTTTGATATAATTTCTGTCATCTTTACATATTTTTTAATATAAGACATAGAAAAGGATGTATACCCATTCCACTGGATTAAAGAAATATTAAACCACTAAATAAATATGACATTTCTTCTATCTTGGTAACCGATGTTCCGAAAGGCTCTCTTTCTACCGGAAAGTGTGTAATCCAAATGTAATCCTTTAACCGAAGCGACAATGAAATTTTACGAAATGGTTTAATTTATCATTCCGTTGTTAATTTTATTCGATCAAACGCATTTGACAACTTCTTTATAAAAATATCAACACATTTATTATGAAATTAGAGCAAATGGTCAATTTAGCCTTTTTTCATATAATTTTAGTGGGTGGGGTATGAAATTATCATGTATACACATTTTTTATGCAAAGGAATCTTAAAAGTTGATATGCAAAGCTATCATTACATGTTTATATACCTGTTTCCATAATTATATAAAAAAACAAGAATGATTAGATCAAATATTGTAGGTCAAGTGTCTAAGTAAATTTGAACTGAAGTACAGTTTTGTCATTGGGAATTTGGTAAAATTATGTATACTTTTTTGTGCCTGGAAAAGGCCACATTTTCATCAAATTATGTAGCAGAAAAATAAAAATGGTATCATTTTGTTCAGAAATATTTATTCTTTGAATTTGCATCAGTGGAATAATAAAAAAGCGAAATTAAATGCCCCTTCAAACAACCGCGACAACATTTTCTAAATTTTCATCGCATTAGCTTCTTTTTTTCTGTAAATAGTGCAACTGGGGTGCTTGTAGGGAAATGGCAATAAAAAAAAAAAAAATTCCGCAGGTTGATCAATTTTCGCCATTTTTTCTTTTTTTTTAGAGGTTTTTATTAAAAATAAGGGCCATATGGCTTTAAATAGCCCACAGAATGTTCTACTCAGAATTTTAAGTGCATTTAAGTGAAATACAGCGGAATGATGATAGATATGTTAAATTTTGACAAAATATACTGTTTTATTTTATTTTAAGGTACCGTATAAGGCCATTTTAGGAAAATTTGGTTAAAATACCAGGTTCAGTTTATCGCGATAACTTGCGCCTTGTCCGCTGAAATCGCACACTCAAGAACCATTGAAAACACTAGAAATGATCTTAATTGCATTGGGAAACAAAAATACACATGAAATAGTAGGTTTAAGAACTGATTTTGAATTCCAAGCTCAAAATATGTGTACTTAGGTACTGAATTTGGATTTTGAGCTGAAAATGGCCCACTTTTGACATTTTTTTCATTTTTATCCACTCAGAACCAGCATGCCATGCCATATTATATAGCAATTTTTCACATTTAACCTCTTTTATTGTGCAGTTATAAGTAGAGCCAGTTGAATAGTTGCAATAATGGGTGCCTGGTTGTATCTATTGCACTTCAATGTTGCTAAATCACTTCACAATCTAAACATATTACATTCAAGAAATACTTGAGTTATATAATTTTGGAAATATTTTCCATTTTGCCCTATCTTGTCTGACATTTTTTTTACTTAAATGTAACATTTGATGGATAATTTGTAAATAGAATGTTGTAGTGCAAGAAAATTGTGGGTTTTGTGCCCCAAATTCCCTAGAAATGGTAATAATTGTGATTTACTACTAAAAATTATGAATTTTCATGCTTGACTGATTTTGATATAATTTCTGTCATCTTTACATATTTTTTAATATAAGACATAGAAAAGGATGTATACCCATTCCACTGGATTAAAGAAATATTAAACCACTAAATAAATATGACATTTCTTCTATCTTGGTAACCGATGTTCCGAAAGGCTCTCTTTCTACCGGAAAGTGTGTAATCCAAATGTAATCCTTTAACCGAAGCGACAATGAAATTTTACGAAATGGTTTAATTTATCATTCCGTTGTTAATTTTATTCGATCAAACGCATTTGACAACTTCTTTATAAAAATATCAACACATTTATTATGAAATTAGAGCAAATGGTCAATTTAGCCTTTTTTCATATAATTTTAGTGGGTGGGGTATGAAATTATCATGTATACACATTTTTTATGCAAAGGAATCTTAAAAGTTGATATGCAAAGCTATCATTACATGTTTATATACCTGTTTCCATAATTATATAAAAAAACAAGAATGATTAGATCAAATATTGTAGGTCAAGTGTCTAAGTAAATTTGAACTGAAGTACAGTTTTGTCATTGGGAATTTGGTAAAATTATGTATACTTTTTTGTGCCTGGAAAAGGCCACATTTTCATCAAATTATGTAGCAGAAAAATAAAAATGGTATCATTTTGTTCAGAAATATTTATTCTTTGAATTTGCATCAGTGGAATAATAAAAAAGCGAAATTAAATGCCCCTTCAGGTCAGCTACCACCATTGAGACGAGCTCTCTGATTGGCTGAAAAAAGTATAGGGATGTTCAGGGCATATATTTTTATAGTAAGCTTAATTGTGGTTGGATGAAAATGTGAAACTGGCAAATGATCACAATAAAATATAAGTTTATTATGTTTGTGTCAATAAAAAATTAGAATTATGTTTCTGTGACTGTCTTAATACATTTTATCAAGGAAACTGCACGGAAAGTAAAATTGGTGAAATTTACTTTTTTTCATGCTGAAAGTGGGGGTACCCAACTTCAGGGGGCAAAAAGTGGTAAAAAGTGGTACTTTTGACCCCATTTTGGGGACATTTTTATTTGAGTCTAAGACAGTACTTTAATATGATATAGGACTTTTTGGTCCGCCAATGTTAGAAAATGTGAAAATTTGGTCAAACGTTATAATGTAAGTCTATGGAAAACGCAATGGTGGTAGCTGACATGATAAATAGCTTCTTCCCTTGATAAATAGCCTCTTCCCTTTTTGGTCAAGTGGACGGAAATAGATAACAACAACAACAACAATGATGGCGGCGTACGATAGGAACTGTAGTTTTTGTGGGATGATGAATGATAATCGTGACAATCTGTTAATGGATGGAAGAAAGCATGAACAGCTGAAGGCGCTCATGATGTTTTATTTCGAGACCATCATACAACAGATTAATACAGTGTGCAGGAACTGTTAGAATAGACTACTCAATTTTTACAAGTTCTAGAGGTAAATTTTGTCGTAGACTAACCGGTTTTCGCGTAAACGTAAACAAGTTTCTGATTTCATGCACTTTGTAAACATTCAATTATTTCAATAAAGTGCAATTGATAACATCACGGGTTAATGCAACTGTTTAAGTACTACATCAAATCCCAACTATAAGCTTCAGTAAATATAGAAATTATGATTGATAATGAAAAATATGATTATCCAAGTTGAAATTGATTAATTGAATGTTTAGTGTCATTTTTATGCCATCAACATCTTACATATGATTAGCGGTACTTGAATCTCATACTCAAAGAGAGGTAAGCTGGTAAGTGCCTATTTCACGAAGTACTGCGGTTGAATTTAATGCTCGTGCTTCAATTTCCCCTTTATCGCACTTCTATAATTTGTGTAAAGTTTACTGCATAAGCTTAAATGCAGAGTACCTCGGCGATCTCTAATACAGTGGAAGTGTACACACTGTAAATTGTGTATTGGTGTGTGTTATCGCATTGTTCAAAAGGTGTTATTGGACTCTACAATGCTTAATTGCTTTCAATTACACCCAGGTTTCATAACCTGGTTGATTCGTACCCTATCCCTGGTCGATGATAATTTTCCATACTCATCTATTAATTTTTTTTCAATTCTAGAACAGTTGATATCAGTATAAGATATGTTATATCAGGTACATATCCCTTGTAAATTAGCGATGATTGAAATATATTTGAGAGTATTAAAACCCTTCAATTTTATTACCAATAGTTTATAATTTCTAAATTTACACTGTCGGCATTGATTTTACTATTAGATATATTTTGTGAATTGAATTGCTTGTTATATTTTTATTCATTAACCTTCCGGCAACAGTCTCTCTCTGATGATTCATATAAGATGTTCAGGCTTCTCCACAGGTCATTTAAGTACAGGGGCACCCCAGCATTTAAATGGTATTCACCTAGGACTAACATTCTTTAACAGAATTTTGCAAAAGCTTACTTTCTTCTAAATCATGTTTTTTTCTTTGCATATATTTTCTCATTGTAAAATTTATTTAAAATGAAAAACAGTAATATGATGACTTAACCTGATTAATAAGTTTTATTAGTGAAATATATTTCAATGAATGCCTTTCACACTTTCACAGAGCTTGAAAATTTGTTTAATTAAGTGTTCTTACCCTACTAGGCTAGTGCTTGCATTCCTTCCTGTGGAGAACCCTGACATTATCTATCATTTTCTTTCGTCTCTCAAAGCTGATTCAAGTGGGAGAAATCATTGGTTACTTGCGGATATCAAATGCCATGAAAGATCACAATACCACCCACCCCCCAACAAGAGGTCTCTCGACAAGTTATATTAGTTAAATGACATCAACTGTAATGTGCAAAAAATGCATGTGTATGTTGCCAATTGCTCCGAACCGAGACAACAAATAGTTTCCCAAACAGTTTAACTGTTACAAACCAGTATGGAGGTTTGTTTACTAGTATAATTAATAAGTAATATTTTTAGTATAATTAATATAATACACTTGCATTCATTTTCCAGTTTGGGCTGTTTATTTATATATTCAGCTAAAATTATAACACAATACATACTTATATACATAATGGTTCCTGGTGTTGAGTACATCTTTATAGTGTAATGTAGCACACTTTTCTATATGAAAAGAACTCCAGGTTCAAGTCCTGGTGAAGACCTCAACACTTTCAATCATTGCATAGTAAGAAGCCTCCAACTGATATCCGTAGTTGGAATTGAACCAACATCGTCCATCTTAAAGATGGATGTACTTCATTGTACTATAAGGATGCATCTTGAAGGTACATTTAAGCACGGCACACTAATTATAAATATAACCCTGTTTTCAATGGCTGATGAAAAAACATAATTTGTTGAAAAACAATAATTCTGCAAAAGTCATTTGAACTAAGCATGACCCAAAAGTGATTGCAAAACCAGTACATTCCACTCCTATTGATCTGGGTATAAATAATGCAAGTCCCATTTTATGAATAATTGCAGCATGCACAATAGTCATGTTACATTTGTATACATTAATATATTTAAAATGAAACACTTGACTACTATTTTAAGGTATTATTATATCATGACTTACAAGTTGTATTCTGTGTAATTTAGTTTTTTTGCATGAATTTGTTCCATAATATGAACAAATTATCACAGTTTACTTAATTAATAAATTCACATTAAAGTATCTAAAAAAAGTTATGGATAATGGATAGTTTTCACAAAAAAAACATAGTAACAAACAAACAAACAAATATTTTTATGACATCAAAACAGCACTTGGGTGTTTTATACTTATACCATAAATATCAATGTAAACATAAAACAAAAATTAAATATAATATTGTCAATATTCATTCAAATGAACCCAGAGTTGGCCCATGCAGAATATCCTATGATCCTCTCAAGATGATGATTGCTTATCTCTCACTGCTAAGGTTGTAGGTTAGAGTCGTGATTGCTCAAAAAACTTCATGCGAGAAAGTTGACCAGTTACTTGCGTAAGTGTGGTAGTTCATCTTCCGCCACCAAAAACTGTATTTGTCATTATATAAACTGAATGTATTGAAAATGGTATTAAAACCCATTAAAAAAAGGTATATTTTCTGGAAATACAATCATTTTAAATATTAATAAATATTTGAACATACGAAATAATTTTATGAAATGTAGCCAAGGTGTTTGTCTATCAAGCCATGGGTTGCAAGTTTGGTCTGCTGTTTAGCATTATGGCCTCTCAAAATCAACATCCAATAATGGATCTACCCAGGACATGAACTCAATATTAATTCACAAAAGCTGTATGATCATTTGACAGTCACAGCTGAAGCTGCACTTAAAAACTTGAATAATACAGAGACGTTTTTTTTACAAATTTACTTGCATTAATTTTATTCATCCTGTGTCGCACTATAATGAGTAAGGCTTTAGGCCTTCTAAAGGACCCCTTATAAATTTCATGCATGGTTAATCATTCCCATGAGTAGGGGTTTGAAGTACAAATCAAGATGCAGGGGAGTAACGGGGCCCCTTAAAGTTGCATTACACAGGAATACTTGTGGAAAATAGAAAATAGTGTCACCATGTAATAATTCTTATAATATTTTTATGAATAATATTTAATATTGTGCATATTGCTATATTAGAAATTTCTGTAATCAATACAGTTATTATGATTAGATAAATAATCACTTGTATATAAACAATCCTCAGTTTTATCAAAGCATACAAGTAAATAAGCCTATAGTCATGAGGTGTCACATATGTTGTACATCTTGGGCTGGAAGCAATATTAGTGCCAGAATGTTTGCACATTAGTTGTCACAAATTGGGTACATCCTGTATAGTGTAAAAGTTGTTTGAGTGATGGGTATAAGTAGTTAATAAATGGAACTGATCAATGAAAGAAAGGATTCATTAGGTTGTTAGGGAGTTTAAAGACTATGAGAGAGATGATTGAGTGATACTAAATATGGGAGGAGTCTGAGAAGAAAGAGTGTGAAATATGAAAGTATGTAGGTAGTAAGAAAAGGGAGGTTGAAAGGTTAAGTAAGGAAAAAGAGATTGAGGGGTTAGAAGGTGAAAGTAGGTTGAGAAGTGAAGGTTAAGATAGTTAGGAAATAAGGAGAAAGAAAGTTAAATAAGGAACATTTGAAGTGAAGAAGAATTAAGATGATAATGTTAAAGTGAACTGTGAGATATGAACTTGATGATTAAATGGAAATTAAAATGATGTAAATTGAATACAAGTGATATAGTAATAATTGAACATTCCCCGAATAGAGATAACGTAAATATATGGCCAGTTACATACGGCTGATTACAATATTCTCATTTTGTCATTCATTTCATTTGTGTAAAAAAAAATGTTCAATCTGAACCATTGTGTAATAAAAATTCAAAATAATTAGCTTTGGTTCAATAAAGAAGATTATATTCCCATAAATGTCCGCTTATGACATTATTCTGTGTTTTTTGTATTGAACTTTTTCTTTATTAAGATGTTCAATTTATAATTTTCATTATAATTATAGTTTGACATTTGAAAAAAAAATCCAGTGGATTAAAAAAAAAAAGAAGTTTTTTACAGGTTTTGTAGTTAAGCTGTTGCAAATATTTAAGTAGACTTTATTGTTTCCATCTATTTTTCCCATACAATTATTATTATTATGAAAAATGCAAATATTTATGAGAAAAAACAAGCAGTTATAGCAGTTTCAGATGATGATGATGTCTGTAAATAAGTAAATGTAACATATATTCTTTAAATCAAAACAGATAATACTGCATAGACTTTCTTTGAGATAAAAATAAAGTATACAAGTATGTAACATACAACATATATGGTTATGATGAATACTTCAATGAAGTTATCTTATTTAGTTTTTTCAACGTCGACCGCGGCGTGGTCTAGTGGTAGAGCGTTCACCTCGCATGTGGAAGGTTGTGGGTTCAATCCCCGGCCGGGTCATACCAAAGACTTTAAAAATGGTACTAGAAGCTTCCTCGCTTGACGCTCAGTTTTTAGAGGAGAGTTCTAGGTCTGGTCGGCACCGGTGTCAGTATAATGTGACTGTGTGGGGTATCATACCATGTGTATGCGGCATGATACTCCAGTGTGACAGCGCTTACAATACTGTCTCAAGTAGACACCGTCGTGATATGACTGAAAAATTGTTGAAAGCGACGCTAAACACCATACAACAACAACAATTTTTCAATGCACTGAGTTTGAATTACTGTCTTAACTGATTTTTGAATGGTGGTTTGCCTATTACGTAATCAGTTGGACAATTGCAATTCTATAGAATCTAGTGCAAAAACACTGTTACCTAGAATATATTTCTGTAAACTCATGTTTCCTTGAAGTACTAGTGTGAATGACTGAGTTTGTGTTGGTGAGGCCTTGGCCTGCTCTCTGCTCAAATGGTTTTTGAATGAATTTAAAGAGCAAACTTTCCTTGATAGTAAATGTTTTTTTCTTAATGTTAGAACAAACTGAAACACATTGGTTTGTACAGTTATTGTATAACTTACCGGTATTTGATACATAATACATTAAAAAAACTCAGAGTTAATAAATTTACTAAAGAACTTGGAAAGTTTGCCTCTTAATTTGCAAATATGAAAATGGTATATCAGAAATTTTGTACAGACTACATCATGATTTGTATTTTTTACATTTAATTTTGTTAAATGTTGCAATGAAATAAAAAATTACCATAAAATTAGCTTTATATTGTGAAACTGAAAAAAAATCCAATGGGTATTATAAGCCAGTACAGCATTGTTAAACTAAGATCTACTATACTTTGTATAACAACTTAGTGAATATCCATATTCATTTAGGTCAAAACAATGCCGTTATCACAATGAAATGGTATATGGCACACTTTATGATCTTGGTCATTGAAAATGATTCAATTACAGCTATATGTTTTTTTTGTTTTTTTTTAATGGGGTTTAACGCCATTTTCAACACATTTCAGGTTATATATGGCATATCCAGTTTTACTGGTGGAGGAAGACCTCAGACTGAGTCAGAATGAGTAGAACCACCGTCCTTCCGCAAGTAACTGGAAACTTTCTCACATAAAGTTTTTGGAGCGAGCGGGACTCGAACCTACGACCATAGCGGTGAGAGGTAAGTGGTCTTGAGACGGCGCCTTAGACCACTCGGCCACGGAGGACCAAAAAGAATGGTGTTTTCTTTGATATAGACTGTTTAAATAACCCAAAAATTCAACTTGATATTCAAGGTGAAGTGTTTGGTGTAGAGTCCCAAAAACAGCAGGGCCTGATTAGCTCAGTCGTTAGCGTGTCAGACTATCAATCCAAGGGTCATGTATGTGAGTGTTATGTTACAATGTCACCAGATTAAAAGAAGCATATTTAATTAAGTAAACAAAAGGACATATGTAACACCATTCTCTTTACTAAAAAATTATAATTTTTGGAAGAAATACAACTAAGGTCTCCAAAAGGTATCAGTGTATCGTAACCTGTATAAATAGAGGTCCGTGAACGAATGTGATATGTGTTTACAACTGTCACACGCTACTGTATGGGGCGGCAAAATCTGATGTTGGAAACACTTGTGATCAAACCCCAGTTTTACATTACACATAGAAATAAAATAAGTTTAAATCATATACCAAATGTCGGACTATCAATACAGATGCGATAGATTCAAGTCCCAGGTGCGGTACTGGATTAGGCACTAAAATGTGCACCGACAACGACTGGTATTACCCATTACCTTATTTCACAGTCGATGTAAGATATTATTTTTTTTAAACCTAGTTAATTGCTAGAGAGTGGATTTTCACATTTACAATGTAAATATTGTATTAAACATCTCCATCCCATTCAGGGTTTCGAAAGGAAATAATATAATCTCTTATGGGCCAAAATGTTGTCATGTTATGAGGATTATATTTAACATCGATCTATAAAGGTTAAATTAAAAAGGGTATCCTCTCAATATGCCCTCTTACAACTTCCAAAAAAACTTGCAGGTTTGTTCAAACGCAATCTTTCATA
Source organism: Panopea generosa (assembly GCA_029582155.1). Taxonomy (NCBI): domain Eukaryota; kingdom Metazoa; phylum Mollusca; class Bivalvia; order Adapedonta; family Hiatellidae; genus Panopea; species Panopea generosa. The sequence goes on from CM055910.1 coordinate 26,575,262, forward strand.
TATGTATGTCGGGGGGGGGGGGGGGGGGGGGGGGGGGTTGAAAGTGTAGTTGGTTTTACCGCTAAAACGTTTGATGTACTCATTTTTACAGTGATGAAATTATAATAATTGTATTAAATCGATATTTAACATGAGTTGATATCAACCACACCACCCAATCCCTGGTATTCACTAGTATTGCTTTAATTGAGTACTATGTTCACTCTTAATATCAAACATTTCATTTTTTGAAAGTTTTATATATTCTTTTCTGAGAATATTTCAATGTGTTTTGAGTCATTAAACATGAAATGATATGAAATAACCATAATGGCAATCAATCATCTTTTACAGATGTCTTAAGGTAGCATTAATTGACTTCACTAACTTGTTCTGATATTCTTATATGGGAAACTGTACCATTATTTCAATGCTGTGTATACATTCTTTTCTGAGAATATTTCAACGTGTTTTCAGTCTTTAACATGAAATGATATGAAATAACCATATGACAATCAATCATCCTTTACAGATGTCTTAACGTAGTATAAATTGACTTCACTAACTTGTTCTGATATTCTTATATGGGAAACTGTACCATTATTTCAATGCTGTGTTTGCATTCTTTTCTGGGAATATTTCAATGTGTTTTGAGTCGTTAAACATGAAATGATATGAAATAACCATAATGGCAAACAATAATCCTTTACAGATGTCTGAACGTAGCATAAATTGACTTCACTAACTTGTTCTGATATTCTTATATGGGAAACTGTACCATTATTTTAATGCTGTGTATACATTCTTTTCTGAGAATATTTCAACGTGTTTTGAGTCGTTAAACATGAAATGATATGAAATAACCATAATGGCAATCAATCATCCTTTATAGATGTCTTAACGTAGCATTAATTGACTTCACTTACTTGTTCTGATATTCCTATATGTGAAACTGTACCATTATTTCAATGTTGTGTATACATTCTTTTGTGAGAGTTAGTAACATGTTTTTGTCGTTGAACATGAAATGATATGAAATAACCATTATGACAAAATCATCCTTTACAGATGTCTTAACGTAATATAAATTGACTTCACTAACTTGTTCTGATATTCTTATATGGTAAACTGTACCATTATTTCAATGTTGTGTATACATTCTTTTCTGGGAATATTTCAATGTGTTTTGAGTCATTAAACATGAAATGATATGAAATAACCATAATGGCAAACAATAATCCTTTACAGATGTCTTAACGTAGCATAAATTGACTTCACTAACTTGTTCTGATATTCTTATATGGTAAACTGTACCATTATTTCAATGTTGTGTATACATTGTTTTGTTAGAGTTAGTAACGTGTTTTTGTCGTTGAACATGAAATGATATGAAATAACCATAATAGCAATCAATCATCTTTTACAGATGTCTTAGCGTAGCATAAATTGACTTCACTAACTTGTTCTGATATTGTTATATGGGAAACTGTACCATTATTTCAATGTTGTGTATAAATACTTTTCTGAGAATATTTCAACGTGTTTTCAGGTGTTAAACATGAAATGATATGAAATAACCATAATGGCAATCAATCATCCTTTACAGATGTCTTAACGTAGCATTAATTGACTTCACTAACTTGTTCTGATATTCTTATATGGGAAACTGTACCATTCTTGCAATGTTGTGTATACATTGTTTTGTTAGAGTTAGTAACATGTTTTTGTCGATGAACATGAACTGATATGAAATAACCATAATGACAATTAATCATCCTTTACAGACGTCTTAACATAGCATAAATGGACTTCACTAACTTGTTCTGATATTCTTATATGGGAAACTGTACCATTCTTTCAATGTTGTGTATACATTCTTTTGTGAGAATAAGTAACATGTTTTTGTCGTTGAACATGAAATGATATGAAATAACCATAATGGCAATCAATCATCCTTTACAGATGTCTTACCGTAGCATAAATTGACTTCACTAACATGTTCTGATATTCTTATATGGGAAACTGTACCATTATTTCAATGCTGTGTATACATTCTTTTGTTAGAGTTAGTAACATGTTTTTGTCGTTGAACATGAAATGATATGAAATAACCACAATAGCAATCAATCATCTTTTACAGATGTCTTAGCGTAGCATTAATTGACTTCACTAACTTGTTCTGATATTCTTATATGGGAAACTGTACCATTATTTCAATGTTGTGTATACATACTTTTCTGAGAATATTTCAACGTGTTTTCAGGTGTTAAACTTGAAATGATATGAAATAACCATAATGGCATCAATCATCCTTTACAGATCTCTTAACGTAGCATAAATTGACTTCACTAACTTGTTCTGATATTCTTATATGGGAAACTGTACCATTCTTTCAATGCTGTGTATGCATTCTTTTCTGAGAATATTTCAACGTGTTTTCAGTCTTTAACATGAAATGATATGAAATAACCATAATGACAATCAATCACCCTTTAGAGATGTCTTAACGTAGCATAAATTGACTTCACTAACTTGTTCTGATATTCTTATAAGGGAAACTGTACCATTCTTTCAATGTTGTGTATACATTCTTTTGTGAGAATTAGTGACATGTTCTTGTCGTTGAACATGAAATGATATGAAATAACCATAATGACAATCAATCATCCTTTACAGATGTCTTAACGTAGCATTAATTGACTTCACTAACTTGTTTTGATATTCTAATATGGGAAACTGTACCATTATTTCAATGTTGTGTATACATTGTTTTGTTAGAGTTAGTAACGTGTTTTTGTCGTTGAACATGAAATGATATGAAATAACCATAATGGCAATCAATCATCCTTTACAGATGTCTTAGCGTAGCATTAATTGACTTCACTAACTTGTTCTGATATTCTTATATGGGAAACTGTACCATTATTTCAATGTTGTGTATACATACTTTTCTGAGAATATTTCAACGTGTTTTCAGGTGTTAAACATGAAATGATATGAAATAACCATAATGACAATCAATCATCCTTTACAGATGTCTTAACGTAGCATTAATTGACTTCACTAACTTGTTCTGATATTCTTATATGGTAAACTGTACCATTCTTTCAATGTTGTGTATACATTCTTTTGTGAGAATTAGTAACATGTTTTTGTCGTTGATCATGAAATGATATGAAATAACCATGATGGCAATCAATCATCCTTTACAGATGTCTTAACGTAGCATTAATTGACTTCACTAACTTGTTCTGATATTCTTATATGGTAAACTGTACCATTATTTCAATGTTGTGTATACATTCTTTTGTGAGAATTAGTAACATGTTTTTGTCGTTGATCATGAAATGATATGAAATAACCATGATGGCAATCAATCATCCTTTACAGATGTCTTAACGTAGCATTAATTGACTTCACTAACTTGTTCTGATATTCTTATATGGTAAACTGTACCATTCTTTCAATGTTGTGTATACATTCTTTTGTGAGAATTAGTAACATGTTTTTGTCGTTGAACATAAAATGATATGAAATAACCATAATGGTAATCAGTCATCTTTTACAGATGTCCTAACGTAGCATAAATGGACTTCACTAACTTGTTCTGATATTCTTATAAGGGAAACTGTACCATTCTTTCAATGTTGTGTATACATTCTTTTGTGAGAATAAGTAACATGTTTTTGTCGTTGAACATGAAATGATATGAAATAACCATAATGACAATCAATCATCCTTTACAGATGTCTTAACGTAGCATTAATTGACTTCACTAACTTGTTTTGATATTCTTATATGGGAAAATGTACCATTCTTTCAATGTTGTGTTTACATTGTTTTGTTAGAGTTAGTAACATGTTTTTGTCGTTGAACATGAAATGATATGAAATAACCATAATGGCAATCAATCATCCTTTACAGATGTCTTAGCGTAGCATAAATTGACTTCACTAACTTGTTCTGATATTCTTATATGGGAAACTGTACCATTATTTCAATGATATGTATACATTCATTTGTGAGAATTAGTAACATGTTTTTGTTGTTGAACATGAAATGATATGAAATAACCATAATGGCAATCAATCATCTTTTACAGATGTCTTAGCGTAGCATAAATTGACTTCACTAACTTGTTCTGATATTCTTATATGGGAAACTGTACTATTATTTCAATGTTGTGTATACATTCTTTTGTTAGAGTTAGTAACATGTTTTTGTTGTTGAACATGAAATGATATGAAATAACCATAATGGCAATCAATCATCCTTTACAGATGTCTTAGCGTAGCATAAATTGACTTCACTAACTTGTTCTGATTTTCTTATATGGGAAACTGTACCATTATTTCAATGCTGTGTATACATTCTTTTGTGAGAATTAGTAACCTGTTTTTGTCGTTGAACATGAAATGATATGAAATAACCATAATGGCAATCAATCATCTTTTACAGATGTCTTAACGTAGCATAAATTGACTTCACTAACTTGTTCTGATATTCTTATATGGAAAACTGTACTATTATTTCAATGTTGTGTATACATTCTTTTTTGAGAATATTTCAACGTGTTTTGAGTCGTTAAACATGAAATGATATGAAATAACCATAATGGCAATCAATCATCCTTTATAGATGTCTTAATGTAGCATTAATTGACTTCACTAACTTGTTCTGATATTCTTATATGGGAAACTGTACCATTATTTCAATGCTGTGTATACATTTTTTTGTTAGAATTAGTAACATGTTTTTGTCGTTGAACATGAAATGATATGAAATAACCATAATAGCAATCAATCATCTTTTACAGATGTCTTAGCGTAGCATAAATTGACTTCACTAACTTGTTCTGATATTCTTATATGGGAAACTGTACCATTATTTCAATGTTGTGTATAAATACTTTTCTGAGAATATTTCAACGTGTTTTCAGGTTTTAAACATGAAATGATATGAAATAACCATAATGGCAATCAATCATCCTTTACAGATGTCTTAACGTAGCATAAATTGACTTCACTAACTTGTTCTGATATTCTTATATGGGAAACTGTACCATTCTTGCAATGTTGTGTATACATTGTTTTGTTAGAGTTAGTAACATGTTTTTGTCGATGAACATGAACTGATATGAAATAACCATAATGACAATTGATCATCCTTTACAGATGTCTTAACATAGCATAAATGGACTTCACTAACTTGTTCTGATATTCTTATATGGGAAACTGTACCATTCTTTCAATGTTGTGTATACATTCTTTTGTTAGAGTTAGTAACATGTTTTTGTTGTTGAACATGAAATGATATGAAATAACCATAATGGCAATCAATCATCCTTTACAGATGTCTTAGCGTAGCATAAATTGACTTCACTAATTTGTTCTGATATTCTTATATGGGAAACTGTACCATTATCAATGCTGTGTATACATTGTTTTGTTAGAATTAGTAACATGTTTTTGTCGTTGAACATGAAATGATATGAAATAACCATAATAGCAATCAATCATCTTTTACAGATGTCTTAGCGTAGCATAAATTGACTTCACTAACTTGTTCTGATATTCTTATATGGGAAACTGTACCATTATTTCAATGTTGTGTATACATACTTTTCTGAGAATATTTCAACGTGTTTTCAGGTGTTAAACTTGAAATGATATGAAATAACCATAAGGGCATCAATCATCCTTTACTGATCTCTTAACGTAGCATAAATTGACTTCACTAACTTGTTCTGATATTCTTATATGGGAAACTGTACCATTCTTTCAATGTTGTGTATACATTCTTTTGTTAGAGTGAGTAACATGTTTTTGTTGTTGAACATGAAATGATATGAAATAACCATAATGGCAATCAATTATCCTTTACAGATGTCTTAGAGTAGCATAAATTGACTCCACTCACTTGATCTGAAATTGTTATATATACATTTTTTTTATGGGAATTATAAACATGTTATGAGCTGTAAAATTAAGAAATGATATTAGGTAACCATAATCACAATGAATTACCCTTTAAAGATGACTGAATGGAGCATAAGAGTATACACCACGTACCCTATATATCTTAATCGACTAATAGAGTGCACTGTTTTGCTATTAAGATATCAATACCTTCCCGGTCCCACAACCAGCAGGGAGACTCCTGTCGCACACTTGTTTAAATGACAACATAATAATGCATAAATTGGATTGAACGACAGTCATTTTTATTGATTAGAAACTCTCTAGAACACAGCACCCTTCCCAAAAAATTGAAACGCCCAGTGACTACGCCGATAGAATAAAAATATACAGCGGCTGGACTATTAAACCCAACTTTAGTTATTAAAATGTCAAATAATATCAATAAAAATGCTTAAACTGGCCTGATGTAACATAAAATCTTATCAACCATACCATTGAGGCATTCTTGTCAATCAATGTCTAATTTACAGTTATAATAGTGAAGTAAGAGGCGGAGTTTGTATGCATGGGCGGGATCAAATCTAGTTGGTGAACGATGTAAGCTCAAGTTGGTGGAAGAAAAGGTTTTCGTATATCATCTATCCAAAACTGTCAGCGTGAGCAACTGCAATAATGAAAAGAATTTCTAACTTTTTTTCTCCTACCAGTGCTAATAAAAGCAAATCAGACAATTCGGCAACTGAGCCAGATCGTCTTGCCACAGAGAAAAAATATGCCGAGCCAGGTTTGTCGAAATTGTCCGATAAAAAGGCCGAAATTCAAAATCAAACACTTCTTAAGCACCAAACAAGTGCTGATCATTTACATACATTAACAGATTCAAAGGAGCAGGTAAATTTTAAACAAAAAGTTGAATCCGTATTTGGTAAGAAGAAAAATGCTTTTATAAGTGTAATGAGGTCCGTATACTGGATGTTGTAAAGAAAAAATTGCTACTGTAAAATTTGGTTCACTGATTGATTTGATGAAACTACAGGGTTCAGATATTGACAGTTTGCATTCAGGAGGCAATGCAACATATCAGTTTGAGAGGTCAGCTGAGGAAATGCAAGATGCTATATCTATAGTTATTGAAAATTAATTAAAATGTAAATTCAACAACTGCACTGCTGTGTCACTGATGTATGATGAAAGTGACGACGTGTCTATAAAAAAGAAACTAGTCTGTTATGTACGTTTTGTGTCAAAAGACAGTGACTTTGAGCCAGAAACAGTGTTTTTAGACAATATTTAGATACAAGGGTGATGCTGAGACAGTGTATACAAACTTGAAAGCTGCTGCACAGGAAAGGGACATTGATATGAATAAAGTTATGTTTGTTGGTTCTGATGAAGCATCAGTAATGACAGGTTCGAAAACGGGTGTAACTTCTTGAAGATCAGTCATTATGTTTAAATATTCACTGCATGGCACACAAATTAGCACTGTGTACAAGCCAGTCTGCTGACAATGAGTCTTATTTATAGAAGTACAGGAAATTCTTACAAATATATTCTACCATTTCAAGCATTCTCCCTTGCGGTCATCTAACTTAAACAAAATTGAAGCAGTATGGCATGACAAACAACTGAAAAATAAAGGAAATGCATTCACTGAGATGGTTTGCTTTCTTAAGTGCTTTGGAGGCAGTATTCCATACATGGGCATCACTGGTTACATACTTTGAACAAGAAAAACAGGCTGAAAAAAGCAGAGCTCTAAAGGCATACACAGTGAGATCACACAGTTCGAGTTCATAGGGGTCACTCACCTGTTGAAGGACATTATGCCCATTCTGACTAAACTTAGTTTGTCATTTCAAAAGGAAAACCTGGACAGCACTTGTCCAACCTCTCATACAGTCAACAATAAGCCAACTAGAATATATGCTAGACAATGATGGGTAACGGACGACGTGACGGGCTGTCAGAGTGGTTTGTCAGTTGTGACAGATTTTGGGTTTCACTTAATATTACTAAAGTGGAAGTGACTGTTGACAAAAAGTTCCCGGTGGCACCATATTTTCTGATTGTGCATTTGGTTCCTGTAGGTATGTTTTGGTACACGTGGGTGGGGTTATTTCAAATTTTGCTGTTTTCTTGTTTGACAATATGTTGGAAATGTTTTTACTCTGGTCATTGTTTATTTTGCTATAATTGTTAAATGAAATAACATTTTGTGGCCAGAAATCTTTCTCTTTCACTGAAAAATAATGTGAACAGAATATCAAAATTTATTCTGGTTGAACATTCCATTAACATCTTAATGCATCAGTTTTAGGCAGTCGTCCATTTATATACTCATTAGGAAGGAAAGGAAGGCAGTTGAGGCACACAAAGCTAGTTACAGGGAAAGTATATGCAGGAAAATGGAAATAGTTACATGTTCATCATGGGATTGGAAATACAACTAGAAAGAGTGTTACCAAAGTGGGTCTTTTGGCTACTAATTGGAATGCTATTTCTGAATATTTTATATCATTTACAGTAACTGCAAAGTTGTATATTATTACCCAATTTCAAGTAATACATATTGAGCATTATGCCCTTTTAAAAAATGTTTAGGTCTTTAACCATAAAAAGGACATTAATAAATTAAAATAATTATTTCACAAGTTTTTTTTTCTGGGCAATCCAACAAATATTGGTGGAGAAATATAAGCGTTCAAATATCGACAAAATTGTGTCTGTCATTTTGAAAATAACAACAACATTTCTGGGATTATACAGTTGTCTTAAATTGGTTATTTGACCTGTCATACGTGTATATTATGTAACAGGGTCCGTTTTTATTGGTGTAAGGGAGACAACTCTGTCGACCTTATCCTGTTTATGTCTAATCTTCCAAGAGCTACCTGTTTGTCATGGTTTGTGATTTTTAGTTGACATGTGACCTCTTCTTTGAAAAAATTGTGCAGTCAGCCATTTTTAGTCTTTGTGTGAAGATGTAGTTTTACTTGTGGTCAAGAAATTGTATTTCAACGGTTTGTATTTGTCCTGTATTTGCTAATTGACTAGTTTGTAATGCAAGGCATGGAATCTTTGTATTAGGTTCACTTTGAATTAAGTAACTTTGGAATTGTGAATTTCATGATTGATAAACAATGAGTTTCAGAATAGCAACTGTATTTCTTCCATCACATTTTTCTCTTTTATTCACTGCTAACTTTAACGTTGCAGTATCAAAAGTAACAGTCACTGGGTTGTGTGATGAGATGTGAGACAGTGGTATTCTAGCAGGTCATTCATCCCATAGATGGTAAGTGTCATGAAGTGTTATGTGCAATGTGTTATGTGTAAATATAGATGTCATTAAGTGTTATAGATGTTATAGGACGAATAGCTTACTTGGCCACTAGACGCGTTTGTTGTTATATTCGAAATACGAATGTACGGTGCTTACGAGAATATGTGCATTATGAATTGTGTATTTGATTTTACTATGTTTGACCATGTACTGACTGTGTTTTAACCTTTGTTTGTTTTCAGAGTGTGATGCGTTACAGTCTACTATACTATACTACGTTATGTTTATTAAAGTACTGTATTAAACTGATTGAATTCTATAGAGTCAGTTTTATTATCGAAATGTACAATCCGAACTCATAGACCCTTCGGGACTCGGACTATCATAATATATAATAGCGCCGAAAACAAACCCCGTAACATATTACATATTAACATTGTAAGTGTATGGTTATGAAATAGATCTGAAAATATGATTGTAGATAAAAAGCACTGATTTGGATGTTATAATTGATGCTAACCTTTTTTGTGCGAAAATTTGTGATGGCTTAGTGGACTTCACAGCACTGTGTAAGGTTATGGGTTTGATCCCTGGTCAGGTCATACAAAATACTTGAAAAATAGAAACTTCCTCTCTTGGCAGTCAGCATTTTGGGGATAGTTCTAGATCTGGTCGACCTGGTCTTGGTATAATGTTGCCAATATTGTGACTGGGTGGGGTATCGTACCATGTGTAGGTGTCTAGCATGATACTCTAGTGTGGCTCAAAGTACTGTCAGAAACATTGTTGAAAGCAGATAGAGCCCATACAACAACAATCTTCCTGCAACAGTCTCATTGATGATTGAAGACATTACCTTTAATTTTCATTCGTCTGTCACCGCTGATTCAAGTGGGAATATTTTCTTGTTTGCAGAGAGGTCAAATGCCATGAAAGAAATGGACAACACAATATTTTTCTCCCCAGCAAGAGTTTCCTTAGCCAGTCATTTTAGTTAAATTACATAAACTGTAAAGAAATACACTTGCATTCGTTTTACAATTTGGACTTTCTTTATATATTTAGGTAAAATAATAACATATGTATATTTATGGTTCCTGGTGTTGAGTACATCTTTATAGTGTAATGTAGCACACTTTTCTACATGAAAAGAGATTCAGGTTCAAGTCCTGGTGAAGACCTCAACACTAACAACCATTGTACAAAACAAACACTAAATTCTGTCAGTCAGAACTATAACATAATGATATTGTATAATGCATACTTTACAGACATTGAACTTACCTAATTATTTTCATTAATTGTCATGAAAACTCCAAATTGTTCTTATTCCTGAAAATTATGCCCCAACTTACTCATCAAAACATTTGTAATAATTCATAACAGATTTGCAACGTATATAGTAAGAAGCCTCCAACAGATATCCTTAGTTGGGATCGAACCAACATCTTCCATTTTAAAGATGGATGTACTTCATTGTACTATAAGGATGCATCTTGAAGCTATATTACAGCACTGCACACTAAACATAAATATAATCCTGTTTTCACTGACTGCTACAATTACATCATTTGTATCCAGGGGTCGTGAGTTCAAATCCCCCGCCCGGCAACAGTCTCCGTGATGATTGATATACGACATTGTGTCTCATTATCATTCGTCTCTCACCACTGATTCAAGTGGGAAAGTTATCAGTTACTTGCGGAGATGTGGTGTGCTTGAGTACTGGTTAATCCTAGGAAAAAGTGGTTAGGTTAACTGATCGTCTGTTAGCCCTCGATGGCATAAAAATGACGATAAATATTCAATCAATCAATCAATCAACATCATTTGTTGAGAAACATGTTTAAAAATAATTAAAAGACAATAACACTGCCAAAAGTCTATGGAACTAAATGCAAACCAAAAGAGGTTGCAAAAAGCCAGTTTCCACTCAAATTGCAGCATGCACATGTTACATTTATATACATCAATATATCAAAATGAAACTTTTTATCTGCTATTTTAAGGTATATCATGATTTACCAGTTGGAAGTGTAAAAAAAAGTTACGGATCAAGGATCGTTTCACAAAAAAAACAACAACAACATAGTAACAAACAAATATTTTATTACATATAAAATAGCATTTGCGTGTTTATAGCCATACAACAATTACCGTAAATATAAAACAATTATTCATAATATTGTTAATATTCATCCAAATGAACCCAGATACCTACCTATCACAATAAGCTCAAAAAAAAAAATTATGCGAGAAAGTTTGCCAGTAATTTGTTAAAGGATGGTGGTTCTTCTCAGATGAGGTTTTCTTCCACCAATAAAACTGGATATGCCATAATAATTTTATAACTGGAAATGTGTTGAAAATGGTGTTAAAAAACAACTAAAAATAACTAGATGCTCAAGACGCTCACCTGAGCTCACCTGATTTCAGCTGTCACTTCTTTTCAAATGTTGAGAATGATCTGTTATCACATATTCTTCCTATGTAAAAATTCAAGTCCCCTTAGTGGACCCCAATGAATACTAGCTTTTTTATTTCAACAACCATGAAATACCTACTCATGGGGACCATTTATCCCTTTACTCCATAGATACGCGTTTTCCCGCACCAATCAGAGAAGGCCTTTGAAAACAGTTCTTGAGAAGATTTTTGAAATTTTGAAAAAAAAACAATAACTGATAAGACCCCAGGGTTTTGAATTGAACAAACTTGAGAGAGCTTCATGTAACAATATTTCACACCAAATTTGTTGAAAATCTATCAAGCGTTTTCAGTTTCAGGTTGCAAGTTTGGTCCTCAGTTTAGCCATATGGCTCCTCATAATCAACACCCAGTACTGGATCTACACAGGACATGGACTCAACATTGATTCACAAAAGCTGTATGATTACTTGGCAATCAAGGTTCATGCTGAACTAAAAACCATGTATAATTTAGACGGTTATATTTTTAAATTTACTTGCATGTCTTCATTCTGTTCCACAAATTATTACGCTATTGTAGACTTTACACAGTAAAACTTTAGGAATATCTAACATTCTCATTTTCTCATTCATTTGTTTAAAAATAATGTTTAATTTGAGATCTGAACCATTGTGTTATGAAAATAAATTAGATTTGGTTCAATAAAGATGATTAAATTTCCATAAAGGTCCAGAATTGGCCCCAAAAGAATTAAATTTAGATTTTGAAAAAAAAAAAAAAATATGGAGGGATTTTGAAATAACACTAGCTCAACACTTAAAGTCACATATTAACTACTGAACCACTGCGACTCCTATTAAGCTGGGCATCGACTCCACAGCGGTAATGTAGTGGATAGAGTGTTGGTCACTCACACTGGACAGAGTTTGCAAGTTTTATCCTCAGCTTGACCTGATGCCCATAAAAAATAATGATCATACAACTATAACATTTCCCATAGGGCTCGATTGTAACATTTATGTCCAAAACACAGTGATAAAATAAAATCTGATGCGTGTTTCTGGGATCAAATTCTTCACTGGTTCAAGAATTGCAATTATAAAGGGAAAGAAGCATGTATACCATGACCATTTTTTTAAATTCAATCCTTCTGCGTGTATCAATTTCCAGAGAAATAATATGCCAACGATTTGCCCCCAATGCGGTTGGAACCAACAAATCTGAAACGACACAGAATTACCCAAAAATATTGTATCAGCATCAAATTTTCAGTGGTGATTTCTACAATACTAACCCTTTAACACATGGTAGGACAAATTAAATCACTGCAATACAAAGCTCTGAAAAATGAAGAAAGAGAAAACTAAAGCTTACCTCCTTTATCTGTAGGTTCGGAGTACTCAAGGGATATAAAAGTGGTGGGAGTCGTACACCATGCACCAACCCAATCACACTTTACTTATTACGTGAACCATTGTGCTAGATCAAGAAAAATATAATGAAAGGATATACAGTTAGATGAGGTTGAATAGTTAAAAGATAGAAATAACAATAAAGTGGGTCCTGCTAATTTTCATCTCTTCATCCCAGACCCCTCTGGTTACAGCAGCCACGACCAGAACAGCAATTGGAATCACAAGTGACTACTTGTTACTAGACCCCTAAAGGTCAGAATGAAAGTGGTGACAACCCCTGCTTGGAAGCTACCAAATCAGATCAGGGTTAGATCAACAACATCAGCAGACAGATTTTCCAGCAACGGTTTGTGGAAAGGACGCATTTCTGTAGAATGATGTGGATGAAGGTGGCTACCACCACTTTTCTATATAAACAAAACTTTGTGTATTTGTTTAATGCTTTTGGAAACTTTCTATTCCCCACCCCACTCTCCTATTATTTTTGTTCATTCAATTTTTTTTATCATTTTTTTGTCCTGCCTGTGTCTATTCATGGTCCGATACACCCACATCCAAATACATTAGACAAGGTAAACAATATAAAATCTAGGGTGGCAAAGGTAAACTCACCAGAAGGTTGAGAAGCGAACATAAATAGTGTTTTTGCAACATTAATGAATTGCAATCAGCATTTTACAAGATTCAAAACATACAATTTTGTAAATATCCGATAAAAAATACCAAATAACATTCAGTTATTGCTGTTCAGTCAAGTAAAGTGTCATATAAATTCTGCACACAAACTAAACAAAGAGCTGAAATATAATTTTTGTTAATTTTTGATTTAAGCTAAATCCGAGGTACTCCGAAATAACGTGGCCGTCTCAGGCACACTCCACATACTGGTTCACTCTACTTCCGGTTCCCAATAATAATAAAGCTGTCCATTAACGCTTTATAATATCAGGTTACTGCAATACCCTCTAGAGATGTTGTTGCTTCTTCAATACTGATATTGTGTGGATAGTTTGACATTTTAGAAATACTGATTTGATAACAATGTCGATTTGACTGATCCCATTCCCTTGGAGGTGTTTGCTCTTTAATATTGTTTAAGGTGGTTCCAATTTATGAAATAAAGTGCAGCTTAATAGGTGACAATAATGTTTGAAATTAAATTTTAAGGTATTAAATTGAAAGTCTGCTGTCACATACTGAATGTTTGTTACAAGATACATGATAAATATGTTGTAAAATTGTCTCTCCTGAAAATGTTGCTTTTGTAGGCCCTCTTTCTTTATTTTTTTCCCCAAAACTGACACACGGTTCAATACAGTTTCACACGCTTACACTATTTTATTTACAATGCCTAACTGCCTATTAAGTGCAACCTAGCTCAAATTTCAAGATAGTTAATGCTTTTGTGTTGTATGAATCAATTCTATGAAGCTCATGCACCCCGAAAGGACGTCCATTTTGAACGATAATGTTGGGACAATTTACTGATGTAAACAATGGGAAATATGCACTGTAAACTATTATTTTCGCTGATGCGATGATCATAACCATTTAGTAAATTTATAAAAAAACATATATCGAAGGGTTTAGCATATCATCAATAGGTGACATACCATACTATTTGTGTAAACGGCTTCTTTTGAGTGCCAGTAAAGTTTCTGTTTACTTTCTGTAATTTTGCCATGACCGATTTATGTACTCTGTATACATACGCCAAACTGAAGAAGAGGCTGAAAGATCGATTATTTTGCAAGTTAATAATAATGGTACCATTTTTCTCCTAATAAACATGTTTTCTTCTAGAAATGAAGTATTTTTCTATTGAAATAAGTAAAAATGCGACGTTGTTACAAACTGTTTTGGAATTACTTTTTGTTGTATCCATATCCGCATAGTGTGTTAGCGGGCACATCCGGTCTCACTATTTAGCGTCAAGAAGCGACAAGAAGCGTCAAGAACTTTATTATTAATAAAAGTTACCGTCAGGAAATAACCATATATATATTATACCTATATAAACATATATCAGTTGATTTTTTTAAATTCTATTCATTAATAAAGTCATAATTGGACTTTGTTTCTCCGTTGCAATACCGACAAGAAGATCCGCCATTTTGTTTATGCAAAGGATAGTAACCCGTTAGCGTCAAGAAGCTATATTGGTGTATGTGACACTAATGATAAACATTGTCTGCACTAACACTTGTTTTTCAATAAACTAATTACATTCAAATAGTTTTTTTATAAGTGTTGTGATTGCTAAAAATCGTGTCGGTACATGTTAACCTATTACAAAATATCAGCGTCAAGAAATCTGATAACTAGCGTCAAGAACCATCACGTTGAAGAAATAATAAATTGATACACAAAAAACAACATGAAGCATAACCTTGTAAAAATTGTTTCAAAGTATTAGCGTCAAGAAATTTGATTACTAGCGTCAAGAAGTATCACGTTGAAGAAATAATAAATTGATACGTAAAAAATCAACATGAAGCATAACTTTGTAAAAATTGTTTTAATTATCAGCGTCAAGAAATCTGATAACTAGCGTCAAGAAGCATCACGTTGAAAAAATAATAAATTGATACGTAAAAAATCAACATAAAGAAGCATGTAACTTTTTCCTATAACTATATAAAGTAACCATATCTTACCTTCTAACCCATAATCCATATTAAAATTTAATCAAGCTTTGCACTTGACATAACGATAAACTATATCCATATGATATTTTTTAACAGAGTGAAATTTTTCATGAATAATAAATTCTGTTGGATTACAGGTATTGCGAGTTGTTTGTATGTTTGATTATATAATTACATGTTTGGTTACCGAATAAATTGATTGCCGTCATCCAAGCAGCTACACGCTCGTAAGCGGGCTTGTATTTGTTTGTAAAGAAAGCTAATTAAAATAAGGCACACGCCGTTTTCGTTGTTTGCAACTCTGAGCTGCTTGGATGACGACATTCAATTTATTGAGTAACCAAACATCTAATTGTATAATCAAAAATTCATTTTGGTAATAAAACATTAATTTGTCAATGAAATTTTCTAAAAATACGCATGTGCTATTTATTTAATGTTCTTTTCAATAAAATAACAAATCTATGCAATATAATAAAGAAATGCTGATTTAATCGCTCCTTTTCTTAAAAAAAAGTCCTTTTCTTAAAACCAATTCCCCATTTCTATACATGGACGATTTCATTTTGGTAATAAAACATTAATTTGTCAATGAAATTTTCTAAAAATACGCATG
>CM055910.1:26599056-26699939 GCA_029582155.1 Panopea generosa
GTTCCTTTTAGACTACCACACTAGTGTAATCATACCCACATTTCCAGACATTATTTTCACAAAATGATCATTGAAAATGCAGTGTTTAGTAAAAGACACACGGATTATGACCGCTATTTTGCCACTATCCTCACAAGTACTTCCGGTTGTGACGTGTGTGTTATGCTCAATTTAAGATATGAAATTCCTAATATAGAGTGGTGATACCTACTTTTTACCAATATCATCATGTCATCTTAGGGAAATCAAAATGACAAATGCGCTGACCATCGTTGTGAAAAATATAATCCTAAAAAAATAGTAAAATTAATTTCCTCATGATACGTAGTTTGTTGACAAAGATTATTCAGCGGCCAAGGTTTGCCAAGCCAAATTATAGTTTATATATACACCAAGGAATTTGAAATAGCTCCTTGTATATATTAACAGTTGGTCTTTCTTTTAGTGTGACATATTGCACGTCTCTATGGAGCCTTTTAAAGATTTTTATTTTGCGTCTCCCAAGAGTTATGGACAGCAGATCAGATATCAAAATAATAAAAAAAAGCTGTCCATTCACGCCTTATTTAATCCGGCTAGTCTTTCTTTATGCCTCCTACAATTTGTTATTTGAGATGTTCTGTAAATGTTGCCCGTTTTTTTATTTGAATGGTTTTGATTGATTGAATATATTTAGCATGACTTTTATGCCATCGAGGGCTAACAGACGATCGGTTAACCTAACCACTGTTTCCTGGGATCCTGAAAGGTTAACCAGTACTCGAGCACACCCCATCTCCGCAAGTAACTGATAACTTTCCCACTTGAATCAGTGGTGAGAGATGAATGATAATAATACACAATGTCGTATATCAATCATCACGGGGACTGTTTACGGGTGGGGATTCGAACTCACGACCCCTGGATTGAAAGCCAGACGCGTAACCGACAGTAGTAATCGGGCCTGGCTTATTTGAATGCGGTTTAACGCCATTTTCAACACCACCCTTTCTTATTATGTACTTATTATTGTTTATTGTGTGTGTGTTTGTTGTTGTTTTTAAAGTTTTCCTTGGCAACATTTAACAGGTTCTCCGTGGCCGAGTGGTCCAAAGAACCGTTTGTCAGTTACTTACGGAAGGACGGTGGTCCTAATCAGATTCATTCTGAAGTCTTCCGCCACCAATAAAAACTGGATATGCCATATATAACTGGAAATGATCAAAATTTCGGAACTATCTTACAGAGAACGATATTCAAAAACACCAGGCGACATCATCCTGTTATTCAGGTTAATTTGACCTTTATTGTGAGTGTATTGAATGTCAACTCAAGTTCTTATCCTGTTCCTTGCGAGTAAACAGACGAGTCGTGGTTGGTTAAGTGGTAAAATTTTAAACGAGAAAAAAATAAAAAAGAAGGTTTATAAAAAGGAAAAAATGTTTAAATCACGTAAATGTGATGTTACATTAACCTTTATGTCTGCAGTAGTTGAACAATTCACTAAATAGACGTTCATTTCGATTATTGAACTTTTTAACACCATTCCCCATCCATTTTGAGCTTCATCTAAAATGATCATCTGTCCATTTGTTGTAGGTAGAGCGAGTCAGGCCCTCTTGGGCATCTTGTTTTTAGTTATGAACATTGTCTGAAGATTTTTGTTTTATTTTATGAACCTTGTCATTGGTTTATGTAGGTTTGATGCCCTTAAGCTTAAAAAGCTTACAAATGTAAATGTACATAAAAAAAAGTTGCAACACGTCTAAATAGACCCACGAGCAAAACGTAAAGAATAACTTATCACAAATAACCGCAACTGTGTGAAATAGGACGCCTTTCAAGCAATTGCCATAGTTATGCCCCTTTAGAAAATAAAAACTAAATCAAGGGTCTGGCTACTTACGGCATTTAAATCTCATTCACATTTGTATCATAAGAATATATATATATATATATATATATATATATATATATATACACACACACACAAAAATAGTGTTAAATGAAAATTTGTTCCCTGGCATGAGCTAAAACAAATGTCTGTTACCATTACCTGCTGTCGAACTGATTTCGACTGCGCATGTCACAGATTGTTCTGCCCTAGTAATGATGTTTACACTCAGATATAACAATGAATCATTGACAAACATCACAAACACCCCTTTTGTTTTAAATGTATCATTGTTTCGAAGGGCGTGAAAGGAAAACAACTCATTTATAAACTTAATATCATAATTTATTTTGTTAAATTATCACAGTCATTTTTTTTATTTAAACATGAACTTATGAGTTGAGCACAGAACAAAGCGTTATGACCTCGGACCGAATAGACTAACAAACATAAACTCTGTTGAGCACCATTTAAAAAATATTCATCTTATCACAAACTATTTTTAACCTTTGTGGCCATCTTGCTTAGCCAACACAACTTTACAAAGAATCAGCTTTAGAGCATTTGTGCTAAGTAAGGTTCTATCTGGTTTTAGAGGAGACGAGTATTGGTATTGGACTATCCTTAAAAAAGTGTTTGTTACCAGTGCTCCGACCGGGATCTTTATGGAAGCATGTAGATGGCTGTTATCTTTTAGTCAGATTTTTATTTTTCATGGTCTTTTTTAATAAAAAAAATAGGAAGAAATAAAAGAAATCAACAATTTAGAAATCAGATAAATAGTTTGGGTAGCGGCAACTCGGATTGGGAGCACGGCAAACAAATACTTTTTCAATGATGGTCGTGTACATAATATTATGTATTTTTGTTAAGGCTAATATAAGATACTATCTCGACAGAGTCGTGAACGTTTTGATTATTTGCACCAACACATAGGTTATTCGACACCAACAGGAAGGAAGATTCCAGGTTCACTCTACATGTACAAGAACAACAAATTCACATACATCAACAAATGAATATGCAGAATGAACATAGAACCTTGATACCTGCAGAACTGCAGTGTTTCAACAAATTCTCTTGTATTACTCAAATTGTCGCTTCGTACGACATGCATGAGCCACAGTGATCTTATTCTTGCAATCACTCATATGACTCCCTAGAACCACACAGGTGTTGGTAATTTAACCACAATAATGAACATGACAAAAATGATAAAATGAACATGAAACCCATTCGGATTCCTATCCCTCTGCAGAGATCGACAGTGATTTTATTCTTAGCCGGAACAACACAGGCGTTAACATGCAGAAATATATTCCATTGAATAATAACACATAGTGGAAGCACCATCCACCCTATCACAGTGGGTGGCTGTAACAGAACTAGATATCCCAGGGTTTCTCCCACAACGCTTCATCCATCTGTGCCAATGTCCCAGGTTTTCAGGATCCTTACAATGTCAGAACGATTCTCATGTTTGACAAACTTAAGACATGGCGGTTTTAACTAATTACGTTTATCATGAGCCTACCAAATCTCAATTATGCTCCACAATTGATTACATATGGATGTTTTTTTTAAAACAATAGCGTTAAACATTCTATTATTTTGTGCGGACGTAAAAGTAAGTAAACATGCATGACTTTTTGCGTTTCAATCTAATGAAATTGTTGAGTATAAATGCATTTTGGGTTTGAATTAGACAAGTTAAAATTGCCATTGTATCGAATGTGTGAATAGTTACGATATTGTTTCGTTTTAAACTTATTTATTTTACATCGATTGCGAAACAAGTTCTGACAACTTAGACAAATGAAATTTTCCTGGGTAGAACCAGTATTAAGCATATAAAGATAAAGTGTCTTGCTCAAGGACACAACACATAACCGTGGAGGATAATTGAGCCTACAACCCCCGTTCTTGGGTCCGGTGATCTACCACTGGACCATTATCATGCAAAACCTAGTCTTTCGTCTAGTCTCTATATCTCCCGAAACAGGTCTTTTAACCACCAACGGAAAAAGCAGGGAATCTTATGCTTGTCCCACAATTCATAGCAATTGAACGCTTTCTAAATTATGACGTCATTCAAACTTTCCCTGAGCAACTGACCAATCAGTGAGCTCGTAACAATTGCTATTGAACGGACTCAATTGGGAGAGCTGAAGTAATAACGAGGTGTAATGAGCACTGTGCAAGACATCATAGTAGAGATTAATAACAAAATAATACCTGTCTATGAACAATATACATATTTACACAAACACAATTACATATAAATGTTACGACTGATTATATAGGTAAATATCCATAAAACTCTGTTTATAGGTTGTATATATATTTATATTATTATGAGGACAATCATGATTTTTGTCCTTTATTCTATAGTAAGTAAACAAGTTTGCATGTTTGTCATTAATAAAGAGGAGATACATTAATGAAAGAAGTGAAAATTACATTTTATTGTTTGTCAATATCTGCACTACCAAAATATGATGAGAAAACTAGGAGTCAAGTGTCATCCAAGAGGTTATTTTATGTTTAGTCTGTACATTGTTGACACAGTAAAAGTAGACTTCAGAAATCATATATTCATACCCCAATTTCCAAACAGCATCAATACTTTTTTTCTAATTTCACAATTCAAACATGTCAATGCTTTCAAAATACACCATTAATGCCATTTAAATATACAAAATAATCATATAATAATATAAGGGAAATGCATCTTTACGATAGAAGAAACAAGGATTATTTATAACCGCCATTGTGCGACTACATTACCACGCGGAAGCGTTTCCTGATTCCAATGGCGGTGTTATGCCGGAAAAAGCACTATTTAATCATGGGACAACCTCTTAAATACAAGTATGACTAATATTTGTATTGCTTTACTTAAAGGAACACATCACAATGTTTATTTTGATTTAGTTCTTGTTCACACATTAAGTTTGCCTTTATAGAAGAAGAAGAAGCAGCAGCAAAATAAGAAGAAGAAGAAGAAGAAAAAGAAGATTTTATTTCCTCGCAATAGATCAAATGGTGGCGAGGCCTTCCTCAATAAGCCGTTCAAAGGTTTACATAAGTTATATTTAAGTTAAGTTATATAATGACTATGAGCAAACAGATAAACATAATAACAAAAATACAAACATATATGTGTTCAATGGCACGCGTATGAAATATCTAACCTATTCCTGTGTAAAGAAGTATTTCCCCCAATGCCATTATAAGCTAGATATATATTCTATACTTAAACTAGAGACATAATACGTCTACGTCTCTGTTTAAACTTATTCTTTAAACAAATAATAATAATAATACTTTTTTGTCATAAGCTTTAGTTTGCTTTACAACTTTAAAATCAACACACAGTTACGTAAATTTCACAACAGTACCTGATGAATTGAAATACATTTTACACATTTCGCCATAGATGTCTACTTAAATGCGTAATCATATAGCTCAACCATTCATCGAACGTATATGCATATTTCTAAATTAGAAACAAACCAAGAGTCAACATACATATTGGCCATGCTATCTTTAACTTGGCGTTTGCATCATGTATAAAGTGTATTTATATTTAACCCCCACCCCCCCCAAAAAAAAAAAAAAAAAAAAAAAAAAACAGTAATAGGTGAAAATTAATCAAACGTGTCATTAGTCAGGCAAAAGAGAGGGCACAGTGTCGTTTCATAAATATTTGATATATATCATTCCAATTAATATTTAGAGGTCAAAGGTGAAATAGCCAGTATAAACGGACGACTGACGGACGGATGGACGTACTATTGGGCGGACACACAATGTAAACATTATCTTGATACGGTGAACACTTGTACCAAATGATTGCAAACCTTCCAGTGATTAAAAAGTTATGAAGCAGACACGAAAACCTGACTATTTAACCTTTGACTTCTCAGTACGACATTGACCTTAAGCCCACATCTACTAGTGGTTGTACTTTACACATCGTCTCAATACGGTTAACAATTGTGCCAAGTCATTTAAATATTCCTACATGCACTTAAAAGTCATGGAGCATAAATACAATATCAAGGCCTCTGCCAAACCAATAAATTTGGTGTCGACCATGACATCAACGTAATGACTAACCTGTACGTTCATACATTGAGCAAATATTTTTATTTGAGGCAATATTCAGTTAATATATTTGGGAAGGTATGAGGAGCGGTCAATAAGTCTATGTTTTTATTAATTGATGATTTTCGTCATCACTTACGAAAATATCAGGGGAGATTAAATTGCAAAAGGTTGTTTTGAAATGTTTACACACTGAAAACAAATAAAATGAATGGTGATTAACTAAAGCTTATAGGTTCATCCTTAAATAGTATACTAGTCTTCGCATCGGTCATAATTAACTGTATACTGTTCGAATAATACGAAACATGGTATTCGTGGACGCAACTGGTTCATTTAACTCTCCCGTTGCATATCCACCAGGATTCTTGGATCCAACTGGCTCCTTTAACTGTTCCATTGCATGTTCATCAGTATTCGTGGACACAACTGGCGCCTTTAACTCTTCCATTGCAAGTTTGCCAGTATTGGTGGACACAACTGGCTCCTTTATCTATTCCATTGCATGTTCATCAGTATTCGTGGACACAACTGGCGTCTTTAATTCTTCCATTGCAAGTTTGCCAGTATTCGTGGACACAACTGGCTCCTTTATCTTTTCCATTACATGTTCATCAGTATTCTTGGACACAACTGGCGCTTTTAACTCTTCCATTGCAAGTTTGCCAATATTCGTGGACACAACTGGCTCCTTTAACTCTCCCATTGCATGTTCATCAGGATTCGTGGACACAACTGGCTCCTTTAACTTTCCCATTGCATGTTCATCAGGATTCGTGGAAACAACTGGATCCTTTAACTCTTCCATTGTATGTTCATCAGGATTCGTGGAAACAACTGGATCCTTTAACTCTTCCATTGCATGTTCATCAGGATTCGTGGAAACAACTGGATCCTTTAACTCTTCCATTGCATGTTCATCAGGATTCGTGGTTACAACTGACTCCTTAAACTCCCCCATTGCATGTTCATCAGGATTCGTGGAAACAACTGGATCCTTTAACTCTTCCATTGCAAGTTCGCTAGTATTCGTGGAATGTACTGGCTCCTTTAACTCTTCCATTGCATGTTCTCCAGGATTCGTGGACTCAACTGGTTCCTTTAACTCTTCCATTGCCAGTTTGCCAGTATTCGTTGACACAACTGGCTCCTTCAAATGTTTCATTGCAAGTTCGCCAGTATTCGTGGACTCTATTGGCTCCTTTAACTCTTCCATTGCCAGTTTGCCAGTATTCGTGGAATCTACTGGCTTCTTTAACTCTTCCATTGCCAGTTCGCCAGTATTCGTGGAATCTACTGGCTCCTTTAACTCTTCCATTGCAAGTTCGCCAGTATTCGTGGAATCTACTGGCTCCTTTAACTCTTCCATTGCAAGTTCGCCAGTATTCGTGGAATCTACTGGCTCCTTTAACTTTTCCATTGCATGTTCTCCAGTATTCGTGGACCCTACTGGCTCCTTTAACTCTTCCATTGCAAGTTCGCCAGTATTCGTTTCTTGAAAAATAATCGCATCAAATTCTTTAGGTTCGTCAAATTCAACGGAAGAAGAAAGTCGGGATTCAGGTGTCTTCAAAAAATCTTCGAAATCCTTCAAGACACCATTAAGTTCAGATGCTCTTAGTGCGTTTTTTATATCGTTCACTGAACCTGTTGGAAACGTTTCTTTCCACTTACAAAAGAGTTGGAATCTTTGCTCACGACTGGAATTTCCGTATTCTGCTGTGACGTCACTGAACCATACCTCAACATTAGAATATTCACCAGGAACTGTAAGAAATTAAGCACCAAGTACATGATTTATATTGGAAATCTTCCTGACGAGAAAATGTTAGATATGAAATAAACCAAGAGGCCCATGAGCCTTAACGGTCACCTGATTATCTTTATTGATATGAAGCTATATGAATCTATTTTCGGGAAGCGACAAAAATACAAACATGGATTTTGAATGCCATATCTGAATCAACAAATCACATCATTTTCTCGTATATAGATTTAATAAAATGGTAAGAAGAATATTTTTGAAGTTTACCTTCAATTTGAGTGTTAAGGCCCCGCCCCAAGGCCCAAGGAGGTAGGGACCAAGCAATTCACAATACTGATTCACCCTTAGGTACCAAAGCTGCATGTAACATTTCATAACGATTGGTATGGAGCTTACGTCTTTTGTATTGAGAAGAAGTCGAAAATGTAAATTGTTTGCGGACGCACAACGGACGAGGACGAACAAAAGGTAATTGCAAAAGGTCACTTGAGACAGTCTCAGATGGCTTAAAAATGCAACAAAATGTTGCAACTCTTAATGTTTATGAAACTTGTTTCAGTCAACCAAAGTTGTATATCATTTTAGTGGTATTAGTTTTAAAAACAGGGTAATAAAAACAATTTTACACTAAACACTTATAAGAAATATCAATGCGAACGTTTGCTGTGACAGTAAACATTGAAATTTTGTGATAAGGAAAAATATTCGTTCAAGGAAAACAAAACAATCTTGTATTTCAAAATTTGAAAATATGTTTCAAATTTCAGAGAAAATATATATTCCTTTATTACAAGTAGTAACATATATAATCGCATAAATAGAACACACCCTTCCTTGTTTGTATTCTTTATTTTGCAAATCAAGTATGTGAAGTACTGTACACGTGTGTGTGCGTGCGTGCGTGCGTGCGTGCGTGCGTGCGTGCGTGCGTGCGTGTTCATACTATGTATATACGTGCATGTGTGTGTTAATATGTGTGTGTGTGTGTGTGTGTGTGTGTGTGTGTGTGTATGTGTTTGTGTGCGGCAGTGTGTGTGTGTGTGTGTGTGTGTGTGTGTGTGTGTGTGTGTGTGTGTGACAATTGGGATACAGTAGTTAAATTGTTTCTTTTCAAGCGACATTCTAACTCTGGTTCATGCTCAGAACTGTTCGTCTTATAACAATTTATCTTATTGTATTGTGGTCTAAAAATTTGCAAAGCATGTGTTTAAATAGTACATTATATTAATGATGTAAAACATTTATTACCAAGGTGTCGAATCATCGATTTGTGTTTGTTTGAGTCAAGTTTGTTTGCGAGACAGTTGTTGATACTTCTCCAGTCTGAAATCAAACAGAGACATAGATTTAATCATTATTTGAATGAAACAATGGATGAATAAACCAATTAATGAATGAAATAATGAATGAACCAACAAATGAATGAATCAATAAATGAACAAAGTAATGAATACATAAGGCCTAATGGATGAAGAACCAACAAATGAATGAATGAATAAATAAATGAATGAATGGACAAATGAATGAATGAATGAATGAATGAATGAATGAATGAATGAATGAATGAATGAATGAATGAATGAATGAATGAACAAGTGTGTGTATATGGCGCCAACAAAGAGGTCGCTGACAGACCCTATCTCCATGTACACAAAAGCAGCTGTTGGATGAAACTTGCTCGTGTTTTTTTAAAGTTTGTTTTTAATACAACAGTTGTCGGATGACAACTAGAGCACTTCACAACAATATGAAGCCTGTCTCTAACAGGCAATGCACAGTATGAAAGTGGTTGTGCAGATGTGAACATGCTATAAAACATTAAACCCAATGTTCTTAATACAGGAACGGTATCGGGGCAACCTTGCGGGGCGCAATACAAAATCTGAACAGGCACGCAATGTCATGTTTTTCTGTAAAAATATAATGGATTTTTAAATAAAAAAAATGACGTTTAGGGGAGGTGGGGGAGGGGTGGGGGCGTAGGCTGTTTTTCTTAAGAGAAGATCCGCTATTGAAGTATATAACGAGACACAATTCTAACAAAATACAAATAAAGGCTATGACACTTATCCCTAAAAGCTTCTTCATTGATACTGAGCACATATAGCAATGTTCAATTAAATCCAAATAGCATGTTCATAATATTCTGAGTTTTGAACCACTAAACCACTTTAATCAAATCTCCTATGTTTGTATGAAGGCTCAATAATTCTGCGTAAACAAAGTTATCCCAGTTGTCCTCTTAATGCTTGTTATTGATGTATTGACAAGTTCAATTTAAGAATATTTCACATGTTCAAAACATCAATTTGTAGCACACATAACGAAGAATACTCAAACGGGTTGGGCTGCAAGTTTTAACAATATTAGCGACAGCCCTCCCCAATGCGTCAAAATACACATACAAATCAAAGTGACGATATTTCTTTTAAATACAAACACATAAATTATACTTTTGAACATGCTTTAGCTAAATCAAGAAATAAGGAAATAAAAGTATTGCAATCTATATCAATCGAATAACTATTCAGAAATGCTCACTCTCATTCATATTAAGTCATTCAGCTTTTTTTTTAAAAAATCAGCTCGATTGTAATTTTATACTCTCCTTTAATATTGAATGAAAGAATCGAAAACAATAAGTATAAATGTACAAATGTAGCATAATGGTCACTTATACCGCTGTCAGTTTAAATATGCCAGAAGCGTACATAGTAACATTTTTTAGAAATTGCAATAGGATCAATAAGGGTTTGGGAAAAGTCAGTTACACGAGCAGGCTCTTTGAATTGTGAATTTAGAAAAAGAAATTGATGCTTGGAAGTCTACTTTTACTTTGTCAACAGTGTACACACTGATCAGAAAAAACTCTTATATGACACATGACCCCTACTTTTCTCATCATAGTTTGGTAGTGCAGAGGTTGACAAGTTTACTTCTTTAATTTGGTTCTTTCTATGAATGACACGTCTTCAGACTTTTATTATTTACGTAAGGATTAAAAGCCGAATTTTGAGTTTTCATGAGTGATGAAAAACATTAGGCTAGTTCAATGTTCGTGAAGCAAAACAAAATCGTGCAACCAATGAAATGCAAACTGGTCCTTTTTAGCTCCGCCCAGCTGCAAGTGTTTTTCATTGGGAAATAAAATGCAGTACATCAATATAGTTCATTAAGGCCGATTGCAGTATGAATATAAATATTATAGAATAAGGAACCAACAATCAACATATGGTGTGCTAACACATAAAACGAGCCCGAGATTGTTTTTTCTTGCTTACTGACCAAGCGAGCATTTTGCAATTATATGCTTGAATTGTCTTTGATTTTAGTAAATTTATTTATTTTCAATCGATAACGAAGCCAACTTATCACTGTACCCAGGATGACAAACTTCGCTGTCACTGTCTATTTCCCTTCAAATGTACGAGAGATTTGTGACCGTAAACATAGCCAATGGCGAACCATTACAGAAATTGTGGCTGGGTAGTATTTCGGACTCACGACCTCTGGATACTGTGGTCGATAAACCGTCTATGAAGTAATATTTTACAAGTATTTGTAATTGGACTTACCCCACTTGATTGTCACGTGAAGTGTTTGTGTAGCTTCAAGAGTCATCTGAAATGCAAATAATCACATTCCCGTGAACTGAATCCAGCATATTTCTGCCCCATATACCGTGAATACACAAATACATGTGAAATAGCAGTTAACAAACACTATTTCTCGCATGACAAATGTCGATATAAAATTTTTGTGAAATTGGAATATACATTGATTTAAAATAAAATAGTCAATTTGTTTGGTATGCAAGAAAAAGAATCTGCGCTCGCCAGTCTGGTCGAATCCCTGTGCCTTATTTAAACAACACATGTGTTCAATACGTACTACAGCATCCGTTTCTAACGCATAAGCCCAAGTGTCTGAATCATTGTCACCTTCTTCGTTTTGTCCTTCAGTGGCGAGTGCACCACTGCCGTCATCATTAGAGGCTTCTATAGGTGGAACCATCTGTAAGTAGTATATTAGTTACATGGTCAACCTTCTCATCTTTTTAAATACATCCCTGAAAGTTGACTATGAACAAAGTTTCAAATCAATTTAATGACTTTAACGATTTATTTCACACCAATTGTTTAATACATTTTTCAACTTAGACATTCATAGAACCTTACTTAATATGTGCGAATAAAATGACTTGCTCAAAAACACAACACATGGTCTTGATTGGAATCGAACCCCGAACTTTCCGATTCAGGATCCGGTACTCTTACACTGAACCGAGTGCTCTGCACTGTTTAATTACCAATTAAGCCAATACCTTTGATATTAATTTTCGAAACACTTTAAAGTATTTGCAGTCTTGCAGTTACGCAAACAATTATCCCGCATATCATCTGATGTAACATTGTCTGTTCTATTCCCTAGCCCAGATGTCATGGCTACAGTATTTATTCCATTTGCCATGGTCTTATTATCTACAGTAACTTTATTCGCCAGGGGTGTATAATCTATTCCATTTGCCATGAGTCTAGTATCTTATCCATTATACATGAGTAAAGTATCTAATACATTCGCTATGAATCTATTACTTACTCCATTCGTCATTGTTCCATTAGCCACTCCATCCGGCGTTGTTCCATTCGCTTCAGTGTTTTGTGCCTGGTTTTCATCCGCCATTGTTCCATTAGTCACTTCATCCGGCAATTTTACATAAGTCACTCCATTCGTCCTTGTTCCATTAGCCGCTCCATTCACCGTTGTTACATTAGCCACTCCATTCGCCATTGCTCGATGAGCCACTTCATCCAGCATTGTTCCATTAGCCGCCCCATTCACCGTTGTTACATAAGCCACTCCATTCGCCATTGCTCGATGAGCCACTTCATCCAGCATTGTTCCATTAGCCGCTCCATTCACCGTTGTTACATTAGCCACTCCATTCGCCATTGCTCGATGAGCCACTTCATCCAGCATTGTTCCATTAGCCGCTCCATTCACCGTTGTTACATTAGCCACTCCCTTCGCCATTGCTACAACAGCCACTTTCTCCAGCATTGTTCCATTAGCTTCAGTGTTTAGTGCCTGATTTTCATCCGCATCTGCTCCATTAGTCACTTCATTCGCTGCGATTGAAGCATCTACTCTTTTTGACATGGAAACAGCAGCCAGAGTTCTAACGACGGATGAAAAGATAGTACTTTTAAGGATTACAGTATGTGAAGCGTTCATTAAAACACGATCATTGGTCAGTTTAATATGTATTTAAACTAAGAACATGAAGTTTAAATGAAACAACTTTTAATTTTTTGATAGAGAAGTCAAAAACATAACAAAACACGTCGAACATGCAAGCTGATGTCTATTTGCACAAAATGTTAAATAAAACAGACCTGATTTCGGAGGGGGAGGGGTATGATAATGATAGAAATAACGTTATATGCAAGTTATATGTATTTGTAGAAAATGTATTTATTAAACCATTGTTATGGAACATACAGAAATGATAGTTAATGGAGCGTTGAAGAAAATTTGACTTTAAATAGGCAGTTCTTAATAAAATAATGTGGCTGCTTTTAAAAAGCATCCAATGGTTAGGTGGCAATTACAGTGTTTAATGGTGTAAGATGCAATATTTGGGTGAATGTAGGAAAGATGAAAATAACCGCGCACCGGGTACTGAATACATGGTGATACCAAAAACCGATCAGGTTCTAGCTGACCCGGTCAAATTCAAGGAAAAGGCAAATGTGGTGTGTTTAATAGTAATTATGAATCATTACGCATTTCCATTTGCTTATTCTTAAGAAAATATCCGGGAAAAATGTCTTGAAACTTTATATATTTTATTTACTCTTGTGTTCTATAAAATTTACTATTGTGAATATGATATTTTTTTTAATATATTTGTGGATATATTAACTGAAAGAAAGAACAGTTCAAATAAATGTATTTTTCAACACTTGTGCAAGTTGGGCGATATGTCTGGTTCTTATAATGTGCCAATGCCACACCGGTAAGACTACACCGATTAAACCGCTTCGTTTCTTGAAGAATATTTATGTCCTTTGTATCGAGCAAAATATATAATTCTAGCTTCTTGACTTTGTTATTATTTTATATATTCAGCACATCATATTTTTTTGTACCAGTTGATTAAAACATGGCTTAATTTGAAAATGTTTTACATAACTCAGCTGTCAGGAATTTGTCAAAAAACAACAACAAATAAAGGTGAAAATCGTCAACAAAAGATAAGTTTCAAGACCTAAATATTTTTATGTCATTTTTCAATATTTTCTTATTTAAATAGAAATGGCAATTCATTATTATTTTAAACTAGTACATTAAGTGCTACAATCATTACATCACACACCAAATTTGCCTTTTAAATAGCCGGTCAGCCGGAAACTTGCCTGAGTTTAGTACCACCCCAATCCCATAAGGCGATATAAACTACTGCATTAAAACGCAATAATCATTATAACACACACACACACACACACACACACACACCGCATTTGCCTTTTTATTTGCCGGAATATGGCCGGTCAGCCAGAACCTGGCCGGGTTTTAGTACCATCCCCATCGCATAAGGCACTATTTTGAAATGTAATGGCGACATCCTTATGGGGAATGCAAATGTTTTAACACGTCGTCGTGACGTTTCAATAAGGCAGCGCCCGCAGTCAATATTTTACGAATAAGAGATAGACTTAAAAAATGCATCGAAAAGTTGGAAGTCAAATGATTGGATAAAATATAAAAAAGCTAGAAATAAAGTAAATAACCTTAAAAAACATGCAAAAGAAAACTTTTTTAATAATCTTGAATTAAATATTACAGAATTACAGTGTAACGACAAAAGCGGGTTTTGGAAGATAGTGAAATACTTTATGAAAAATACAAATACCTCATCGACTAATCCTCCTCTTTGTGAAACTGGTTTAAATGGATATAAAACATATTACATTTCAAATGACGAAAAGGCCAATTTTTAACGACTATTTTGTTTCTATATCATGTATTTCTGATGAAACCTTTGTTCTCTCCAAAAACAAACCATCTGCTTACAAATATTGTCATCACCGAAAAATAGGTTTTTGAAATTATTAGTATTCTTAATGTAAATAAGGCTTGTGGTCATGATTCAGTTAGTCATAAAATGTTAAAAGGTGTTTCTAAAGCTATCGCAAAAGCGTTAGCATTTCTTTTCAATCGTTCTTTAAGTGAAGGTTTTTACCCTGACATCTGGAAAATGGCAAATGTAACCCCTTTATATAAAAAAGGCCACAAATCTGATGTATCAAATTATAGGCCAGTTTCTTTGCTAAGCTGTTGTGGTAAGATTTTTTGAAAGAATTGTTTTTAAAAATATGTATAACTTTTTAAATGAAAACAAATTGCTATTCAAATACCAATCTGGTTTCTTACCTAAACATTCAATAACATATCAACTTATAGATAATTTTATATATCATCACATTTGCCAAAATTTTGATAACAAACAGTTTGCATGTATGGTTTTCTGTGATATTTCCAAAGGGTTAATTTTTAAATTAAAGGAAAATGGCATAAATGGAACACTGCTGACATGGTTATCAAACTATTTAAAAAATAGATCTCAGCGTGTGGTTATTCAATCATCAGAATCCCAAACGAAACTGGTGTACTCCCAAGGCTCTGTTCTTGGGCCTTTATTGTTTCTAATTAATGTTAATGATATTGCAGAGTCACTTCTTAGTTAGACTAGACTCTATGCAGATGACATTTCCTTATACTATTCTGCATCTTCAATAGAAGACATTGAAGGTATTATCAATTATGATTTAAATATTATCTCAAACTGGGCCAAACAATGGATAGTGCATTTTAATCCTGAGAAGACTGAGGCAATGTTTTTTCTCTAAGAAACTACGAACGATACCCTAACTTATTCTTTCACAATACTAAGATTTACGTTGTAGAAAATCATCAACATCTTGGTGTTACTTTTACGCATAACGGGCGCTGGGATACCCATATTGATAACATACTCAGTTCAGCTTCTAAAGCTCTAGGTATTATGCGTAAAATAAAATTTGGAATCGGTAGACAGGCACTGAATAAAATGTATTTATCATACATTCGACTGAATTTAGAGTATTCTTCTATAGTGTGGGACGGATGCGCTGTCAGTTTATCAAATTCTATCGAAAAAACACAAAATGAGGCAGCGCGTATCGTAACAATGCTTACAAGATCGGTATCAAATGAAATATAATTGAGAATGTGGTTGGAAA
This sequence comes from Panopea generosa, assembly GCA_029582155.1. Taxonomy (NCBI): domain Eukaryota; kingdom Metazoa; phylum Mollusca; class Bivalvia; order Adapedonta; family Hiatellidae; genus Panopea; species Panopea generosa. The sequence continues at coordinate 26,615,090 of CM055910.1, forward strand.
CTGCTAAAGCAAAGAAGAGAAATTAAAAAACAGTGTTTCATGTATAAAGTTCATAATAATCTTGTTCTAACTTATGTCGAAGATTTGTTTCCACCTCTAGTAGGTGAATTATCAAATTACCCACTTAAAAATAGTAAAAAATATTTTTATTCCCAATTGTAGAACAGCTGTTATGAAAAATTCATGTATTCCATCAGGTGTCTTTTTATGGAATCAACTAAATGACAGTATAAGATCATCTGCATCCTTTTCATTTTTTAAACATAACATGAGTAGTCTAAATGGAAACACACATATGCCTTTATATTTTATGCATGGCAAACGATTTGTGTCTGTACACCATGCTAGATTGCGAAATGATTGCAGCAATCTAAATTATGATCTTTATTTTAATCATCTTAAATTAAGTCCATTTTGTAAATGTAGTGACACAGCTGAAGATGCTGAACATTTCTTTTTTAAATGCCCTATTTACAAAAAGGAGCGTATTGTCATGTTCCATTCTATAAGAATATTTCACCCATTAAATATAAATAGACTGTTGTATGGAGATGCAGACCTCTCATTCCAACAAAACAAATCAATTGTTGAAGCAGTGCAAACTTATATTGTAGCTACAAAACGGTTTAACTAAAAATCGAGTTATTTGTCACCCTTTGCATTAACGTTTTGTTAACCAAATAGAGTTGCACCCCAAACATTTAATTTTTGTTCATTTGCAATAAGTATTCGTTTTATTTGTGTGTGTTTTTTTTGTTGATGTTTTATTATAATTATTATTATTATTATTATCATTATTATTATTTTTAATACAATGCGTGAGCTAATTATTTCTGGACCAGAATCTGCTGCTTGTCAAATATCTTTTACCTCTGCCATATTCACTAGATTCCTAAAAGTATTTCCGCTGTTCCCTAGGTATCCAAAAGTTTTAAACACAGTTCCCTAAAAGTGTCAAATATAAGTTCCCTTAAGTAAAACACCTACTATATAGTCTTCCCTATTACCATTTAAACATCAGATAAATGAACAAAATCCTTGTTCTGTCTTCTTTTCTTTGTCCTTTCTGACCTTCAACAAGGTTCTTCATTTGCAGGCAGATCAGACCCACCCTCTACATCGTTTGCATCGGTGTTTGTGAGAACGCCAAACGTCCTTATTGACAGGGGCTGTTTGGATGTATATAATCCTCATCATCATGTTAAATGAAATTATGTTCTATGTCTTTCACCAGATACGACACATAGGATATCTTCAGGTGAAATTAACTTTTTATCTCATCTGCAATGAGCTAAAGGGGATTGAGAGGGCCTGGGTGGAAGACTGAGTATAAGATATATGTTTAAATGTGAAGGTAATGTAAAGAAGAGCGTGTATAGTATTACATGTATAATGGTACATCACGATGCCTCTTCAAGCGTTCCTTCATACACCTGCTGAATCAATAATGAAACTCTAACTGGGGTGGATGTCAGTGGCTCCGGATCTCATTTTAGAGAAAGTGTGTTCGGCTACTAGAGTTAAAATGCTCTCGGTGCTAAAACTAGCCATCACATTGGGGTCAAATCTACTAAAAAGATATTTCAGATCACAGAGATAATTAAGTAGCCCGTCTTCATCTTCCATAACCACAGAAGATACTGTACCCTTAGGACTCTGTGTAACATTTGTTCCACTTAATTGTCTTGTCTCTTCAACACATCTTTGAGGGAAGGACAGAAAAGAGACTAAAATCCTCTTCACAACCTTGCCGTGCTTCCAACGCTACTGATCTCTGCTGCAAGCACAGAAGGGCTAACCACCCTTCCACCCTGGATTATGAACAGATCTTTAATGACCATTAAATACCCTAGACGTATACTTTTTTACCTACCTGTCGAGAAATGTCTTGAGGGGTTGGTAGTGCGATGATTACAAATGATCTCAAATGCGACGGCAGTAGTAATTGTGAAGGGCAAAGGGCGTTGGGAGGCGGAGGAGAAAAGGAAGAAAAGTATGGAAGGAGTGAGAAAGAGTAGCTACAAATATGAAAAGGGGGTGGAGAATGTTGCAGTGGAACACAGGGGAAAGAATAACAGCTTTACAACCCCTCCCCCAAATAGCATTTTAGAACCCTCTCTTGATTTCTGATTTTGGGAACCAAAATTGACCCTGCGAATATATTGCGGAAAAACCTTCCCTTCGGCCATTCTGGTGGAAAAGACTTTAAGTCTGTATACATATATGACATTTTAATCACAAACTTGTCGATACCTTGGGCAACATACTTATCTTGGATTCCAAAACACTAGCGTTCTGTTTTCTTTTTTGTGTATAGCTCCAGTTACAAGGACAATAATAACATTAATTTTCTTCGTATATGAAACATTTGGCTCCATTTTACACCGAAAAATACACATATACGTTTTAAAAGTAAATTATGATCAATTATACAAATTATATATACAATTTATCAAATCATATACTTTTTTTCTTTAAAGACACTGTTCCTTAGATCTCTAAAATAAGGCCTTTGTTTCCTGGATATCTGAAAATAATTGCAAATGTCCCTCAGATATCCCTGAAAATAATTGGCCATGTTCCCCAGATCTCCAAAACCTCTAGAAAGGCCTCTTTAATCCCATTTGAAAACCAATCGAATCGCTTCAATTTTCAAAATTCAAAAAACTCTTATTTGTTAAAGTAACCTACAAAATAATTTAATTATTAAGAAGTTCGTTAACACAGCGCATGCGTGAATGGCTTTGCTCAGACCCTTTTTCAATTCTGAACGAGTCATGCACAAACTACAAATCCCGCGCGAACTATGTTTAGAAATGGCCTTAGCAACGGATGGGCTTTCAAACATCAATCATCTCAACTTTCATCGTAGCTCCGCTACATTAACTGTCAGTCAAATGCGGTCGCTCCCTTTGGGTTTCTTAATTGTTAATTTTAATACAAAACAGAAAACACGTCTTTAAAAATATTAATATTAAAAAATGAATGATGTGGGTGATGGCGTGGGGGATGTGCTCAGACAGGTACCAAAAATGAATAAATGAGCAGAATAGTTATATTTTACAAAACAAATTTGAAAAATAATTAAAAAAATAGATGACCGGTGGCGTGTTTGGGACTTGGGTGGGTACCAACGTTGATATTGGACAAAAAATTACTCACAAAATATTCTTTTGATATATATTATTTTAAATATGGTGGGATTGGGGAGAAACACACAGGTTTCAAAGATAAAATGGGACAGACAGAGTGTTACTCATTAACAAAACCCAGTATTTAACAAAAACAAAAAAACAGCAAAACAGCAACAGTAAAATAAACGTGTGTGTGTGTTTGTGTGTGTGTGTGTGTGTGTGTGTGTGTGCGTGCGTGCGTGCGTACGTGCATGAAATCTCCATATGATAAATATTAATATAAAATAGAACCAACATTTCATTGGAAAATAATTATAAGAAATATTTAAAAAATTAATATTTCAGAACGGAGTGTAATGTAGTTTTAAGCAACTTGCACAGAAATAAAATGTTATAAGCCCAATAATAGGCACCGAACTTGAATAGAGCAGCACTTCGTGATGCAAAATGCATTACTTTGTATTTTTAGAGTGGTGCCGATTGTATTAAAATATGCACAACATATGCTTTATGTACATGATTATTAATGAAACGTATTACATTAGCAAATGCATTAGCAAAACTGTTCACTGAAAAAACACTTACGTTCTGCATTGACGCTTTCTATAGGCTACAATCCCTATCGCCAAAATCGCAATTGCTAATGCAGACACAGCAACAGCTAAAACAATTTCTGCAACAGACTGCCCTTGGCGCTTTGTGGCTGAAAACATATACAAAATTTACGCATTATTACTAGCTCATTGCCAAAAAAAGTTGTTGTATTTAGCGTCACTTTCAGTAATTTGTCAGTTATATCTCGGTGGTGTCTATCTAAGCTCCGCCATACTCTAAATGCTAAGCGCACAGCTAAAAAGCTTCTAGTGCTATTTTTTTTTTTGTATTTTTTTTATTTTCATTCTCTAATACATAAAATATTACAATATGCTAATACAATTTCAACATATTAGTTTCTACTGATAATATCTTAGTTTAATCATATCATTTTAATAGTGAATAACATTGGATTTTACCATATGGTGCTATTAAGTTAGTGTCAATTTTTGAGGCAGCAAATCAATGTTTTGAGTGTGCGTTTTTTTCTTCTCTTAAATAATTAGAAAGTTAAAAAAAAACAACAAAAAAAACAAAAAAACAACACAACAACATACAGTTAAGAATAGCAAAATCTAAAAATTATTTTTTACTTTTTTTTTTTATCTTTTTTTTATATAATTCGTCTTCCAAATATGTTACTTCTAGAACTATTTTAGGGTCCTTGGTAAGACACGGTCGGGGATCAATCCACGGCCATCCGCATAAGAGGCGGGCGCTCTATCCCTAGACCACAGTGCCGCAAAAAAAGAAGAAAAAAAGTATTCACCTGATAGATCTATCATGGTAATAGTCAGTTAAGTGATATTATATAAATATTACACTCTGTTGGATGTATTCAGAGAAGTACTACCAACTTGAGGGAATTTCTGGAGCGCGTGGTCTAGTAGTGGAGCATTGAATCCATATTGGAGGGTTGTGGGTTCGATCCTCCGCCATGACTGTGTGGGGTGTTCTTGAGCAAGACACTTTATCCGCATATGCTTGGTGCTGTTTATACCAAGAAAGACCTCGAGCGTGATTTATCCAAGTTGTAAGAATTTATTTTACAATCGAATAAATAAGTTTAAAATATAAACTATATTGCTTACGTGTACTTTGCATAGATGTATTAGCCGTGCACTCTGCATCTTGTTCAACCGTGCATATTCTGTTGTAACTGTTCTCGGTACACACCGTGCACGCGTCACAAGGACCAGTAGAGGTGGACGTAGAAAACGTTTGACCTTTGACACACGGGATGCACTTTTTCTTAGCATCTTGATATCCTTGTGAACAAAATGTATAAAGATATATCACAAATAACCAATCAAGAAACATCGGGTATTTCCGTATCCTTCGTATAATACACAATGCACAAAGGCCGAGGTGATCAGATTGACAAATAACGTGAATAAATCCCGAGATGCAAAGCAACTGTAACTGTATTATAGGAAGGTCTTAATCGTCTTACAAAGGCATACATCAATAACATTGCAGTGTGAATACAGAATACACTTGGTGGGCTGCGTTAGCAACTCACCAGTATTGACATGCTGAAACTGGAAGCATGGTAAAACCTTATAACTCAGTGTACCAACACACCAGAAGTATAGTGCAAAGAAATTCCAAAAAAGTACATTATGTTCAATATATAAAGACAAATATCAACTTATTTTAGGTACCTGAATGAATTTAATATTCATTTTTTTGCTTCAAATGTGTAAGTAGTATTTGTTGAATGTAAATAGAATCTGTTGAATGTTTATGAAATTACTACGCCATTGAAAACTTAGATCGTGTTCTTGTAAGATTGGCCCTGGGATTTGATTATATGTAAGACTCGACGCTGAAGCGTATCAATTCAATACAATACAATGCAATGCAATGCAATGCAATGCAATGCAATGCAATAGAATAGAATATAATAGAATAGAATAGAATAGATTAGATTAGAATAGAATAGAATAGAATAGAATAGAATAGAATAGAATATCCTTTATTCACACAGTTCATATATACATGAAATCATGAGGTCATGCAAAGTTTTAAAGTGTTAAGGCTCATATAAGATAGCTGGTAACGTATACAGCATATATTTAAGAGATAGTTCAAATTCATAACCTAGGAAATGGAACAACATTTGTCAGTTTTTGTGGGAGAGTTCCGTGGTATGCGTGGTTACATTCATGTATTTGGCCTGTAACATTTGTCATTATACGCAAATTATTTCAATTCATTTTCTTATTATCAAAATATTAACATCAACTGTCAAACAATGAATAACAAATAATTACTGTAAGTGTTAAAGTAGTACAATTCGAAAATAGATGTGATGACAACAATAATCAACAGGAATCTTAGTCGCATAGTTATTTTACAATTCAACCGGAAGTCAAGGTTGTGTATTTGCTTACAGAATTCCTTATGTTATATTCAGGATAAAATTGTCACGCAATTATTGGTTATACGGCATTTTTAACAGTATTGTTTAGTTAACAGTATTGGTAAGAATGTAATATGTAAATGTTGAGACTTTATTATACATGCATGTATGATGACAAATGATTAGCGACTAGGATTTATTCGCCTAAAAGTCGACGAATCGTCTGACGTGTCATGATTTTTTAGTGAAGTAGATTTCGGGTGAAAATTTTATTTCTGTGGGATTATTGTGTAATTAGATATTATTTCCCTGTTTTTCTAACACATATTGCTTTGTGTGACACTATTGGTTTTGTGAACTAAGATTTCCACTAAGTTAAAAGATAATCAACATATAATTTATAAATCTATACAAATTTATATACACTGGTCATACCTAATATCGCGAGTCTAAAAAAAATTCAACCTTGTAAAGAATGGCATCAATACTAAACAGTAATAAGGTTACTCAAGAATGCTGAGTAATAAACAGTTGCCGATACGAAATGCAAACAAATGCAGACGCTAACGGAAGTTGGAGCTTTGCGCATGTCTTCCACGATTGTTATTATTCGTGGTAATAGGTATATCGCGGTATTAATATACAAGGGATATCCTCGCAGTACCATGGTTTGATATGCTAAAATACAAATTCAAAACATTAAATGAGTTCAGTTATTTCATAAGAAAATTTCTACTTACTTGTACTTGCAGACAAATATTTCACCTCTTTTTAATCCAAATACAAAAGTGCTGCGAATATATTTTTTTTACTTGACCAAAATAAATATTTCAACTTCGGCCATGTGATCGCCATTGATAAAACGTAGGAACAGCAGACGAAGACATTTCAAATTTTAAATTTTAATTTTTTGGTACGAAAATGAGGGATTTTGATGACCATAATTTGGGAATAGTGTTTTAACCCTTTACTCCATAGATACGCGTTTTCCCGCACCAATCACAGAAGGCCTTTGAAAACAGTGCAGGAAGAGTTCAGATTGCTCATAACAAGCAATCTGAACACTTCCTGCACTGTTTTCCACTCTGCCAGTTAATATAAACATAATTCAACCAATAATTCAAAAGCCGTTTATATTAGATGTCAAAAGCCGTCTATATTAGATGTCAAAAGGTGTCTATATTAGAGGTGTCCAAAGGTGTCTATATGAAGTAAAGGGTTAAGGTAAATTTTCAACTATCCATTAACATTTTGATAACTTACCTCCTTAGAATATATTTAAAACAATTTGACAGGTTTGCATGGTTGAGTAACTTTGTAGTAAACCATGACATAATTATGGCGCGTGCACAGTGAAATCTCGCAAGAATAGCGAGAAAATAAAAATGGCCTCGAACCAAGGTTTGTCTTGATTTAAGAGCATTCTACGATAAACATATTCACACATAAATATTATGATATTTGGATATTTACATTACAATACATAAAAGTACATGGAACATTTTCATACATAGCTGTTGTATTATTTAAACTTGCACTATTTTCATTCCATGTGACAGTTTATATATAGAACTGGAATTTTTTTTATATAATTGTCATTATTTAAATCTTTTTAATAATAATTTGATAAATTCCCACATTTTTTGATATTGCACTATACTTGTTATGGTCATGATACTTTTGAATTTAAGAACATTGGGCTGTACATAACATTTCGGGTTTAGATATGTTTTCTGAGCATATGAAAATCCTTTACAAACAAGATAGTAGTGATATTCGTCTCCTATATCTTCATTGCATAACGGACATATTCTGTTTTCCCTATTTACATTATTCCATTGTCCGATTATAATAGGTAACTTATGATTCCCAGTTCTAAATTTTATTATGTCGTTAAAGCAACACATCCACGTTTGAACTTTAAAAAAAAAAATTTTAATTGAGTTATGAGCACATTTCCCATACAAACATATGATCAATTAGCTGTATATGAGCATATAAACACAATTCCGAACAAAATGATGCCCAAATTATAATGCGTGACTAACACTTAATAAAACAAGCGTGTAACTCACCCAAGTCAAAAAAAATTGTCAAAATGACTTTCAAGGCAGGTAAAGTACACTACGCACTAAAACGTTAAGTTTTTTAAACGACTCGCATAATTCAATTTGAAGTCAAGTTGGAATCTACGGCAATTTAAAAATAATTTATAAAGCGTTTGTCACACTTTATAATTTGGACATCTTTTTTTATAATTCTAAAGCGTTCTGGATAGTGTTTGTTAGCACATATACAGCTCACTGACCATATATTTATGTATGGGAAATGTGCTCACAACTCAATTGAAAAACTTTTTAAAAAAGTTTAAACGTGGATGTGTTGCTTTAATTATAAGGCATATTAACCAGATATTGTTCAAAACAGAATTTATTTTTGTACAATCTATATGTTGTACAATTTTTAGAAGTTTCTATTGTACTATACCAATCGTTTAAAAGTAAGTCTTTTACCTTTTGACCGACTGAGGCCTTAAGCCACTTTGCATTTGGAAATGTATGAGATTGCCATATAACAATATAACCACAATTGATAAGAATATCTTTTATACACTCAAAACATTTGAATTGCTTCTTTGCAATTCCAGGTCTGGTATTAGTATATGAAGTATGCATGACTTGGTAAATGTTATATGATAATGGAAAGCGGGAGTATAATCTAGTTTGTACACTGAACTGTACTCGCCAAAATGTTAGTTCAAAGCCCAGACGAACCATCTTTACATCTCTATATGAGGAGAAAGAACATATTGATGAAGCAATTTTACATCATAAACTAGACAGATTACGCTAGCTTGGTATCGAAAACCTCTTGAGGTACTTTACACAGGCCAGTGTTGATGAACGATAGTTTAATTGAAAGATTTTTGGTGTGTTTATATATTTTTACAGTGTTAATAATTATTAATGAATTTTATTGATCATACTCGATAATCTTGAATAAGATGTTATCCTACCACATGTATTTTTGGAATTTTTACTACCAATTAGTAGTTGTTGTTGTATGGTGTTTAGCGTCGCTTTCAACAATTTTTCAGTAATATTGCGACGGTGTCTACAGTACTTGAGACAGTATTCTGAGCGCTGTCACACTGGAGTATCATGCCGCAGACACGGTGGTAAGATACCCCACCCAGTCTCATTATACTGACACCGGGCCGGCCAGACCTAGAACTGTTCTCTAAATGCTGAGCGTCAAGCGAGGAAGCTTCTAGTACCATTTTTAAAGTCTTTGGTATGACCCGGCCGGGGATTAAACCCACGACCTTCTGCATGCGAGGTGGACGCTCTACCACTAGACCACGCTGGGTCTCTACCTACCAATTAGTAGTAAATGGTAACAACATGAAACTTTATTTAATCTACTGTTGGATTGAAAATCAATATAGTATGAATAATTTCACTACTTTCAACAAAAAGAAAGTTGCTAAATTAATATAATTTAACAAAAATACATTTATTCCATCTGCTATACATTAAGTGTGTTAGACACGCGCTTTCTGAGTTAGCATGTTTCTAACATTATTGGCCAAGTGAGCTCATGAATATTTCAATTTTTTTGTCAGTTACAGGAAAAAGTAAAGTGCATGGTGGTGTTTTTTTTATTAGCTCACCTGAGCCGAAGGCTCACAGGTGAGCTTTTGTGATCGCCTGGTGTCCATCGCCTGTCGTCCGTCGTTAACTTTTAGCTTCTAACAACTTCTCCTCTGAAACCACTGGGCCAATTTTGAAATAACTTTACAGAAATGTTCCTTGGGTGACCGTCTACTAAGTTTGTTCAAGCCATCTTGATTCATCAAAAAACATGGCCGCCAGAGGGCGGGGCAAGTTTGATTAGTATAAACTTAAAAAATCTTCTTGTCAGAAACTACTGGCTCGATTTTAAAATAAATTCACAGAAATGTTCCTTGGGTCCGGTGACCCTCTACCAAGTTTGTTCAAGCCACCTTGATTGGTCAAAAAACATGGCGGCCAGGGGGTGTGGTTAGTTTACTATATAAGCTATAGTAAAACCTTAAAAAATCTTCTTGTCAGAAACTACTGGCTCGATTTTAAAATAATTTCACAGAAATGATCCTTGGGTGACCCTCTACCAAGTTGTTCAAGCCATCTTGATTTGTCAAAAAACATGGCCACCAGGGGGTGGGGCAAGTTTAATTAGTAAAAACTTAAAAAAATCTTCTTGTCAGAAACTACTGGCTCAATTTTACAATAATTTCATAGAAATGTTCCTTGGGTGACCCTTTACCAAGTTTGTTCAAGCTGTTGTGATTTGTTAAAAAACATGACCGCCACAGTGATTGTTGTTTACTATACAGGGCCATCTTAGCCCTCTTGCTTTAATTGTTTTCCTTTTTTTTCTTCTTGAAAAATACTATCACTGACTTGAAATTCAAATTCTGAGGAAGAATCCATTGGACATTACCTACCTGTATTGCCGATGTAGAGAAACCAGTACTATAAATAATTTATGTATAAGTTAATATAACACAATCTGGACATTAGACATGAATAGAATGTAGACATCATTCAACTGTCAGTCCATGTGCATAAATATTCTACAACACAAACTACTTTAATAATATCCTGCATTATTTCGATATTTGAAGTCAGGGTCAGCATAATGTGACTGGGTGGGTATCATACCTGGGTCTGTGGTGTGATTTGCCAGTGTGACTGTACTTAGAAAAACTGTCTCAATATTCAAGTAAGGACAATGGCGATATAACTGAAAATTGTTGAAAGCAACACTTTACAGTATATACCAACAACTCATAGCATCTTATAACAATAACACCTTCAGTACTGTTCTGTTTTTGGTAAGTTCGAATCTCAGCTTTCACCAATTGCTCCGTTTACTTAATTTACAGCAATAGGACACTTTAAATACTTTATCTGTTGGCCGAGTAGACTGATGAACACTTAACGCCAGTGCAGTTTATATACTTTTAATAACACAATATCTGGCTGTATCGACTGAGGAATGACACATGAAGCTGAATAAAACCACCGTCCGCCAGTCAGCAGCTGGAAAAGTTTTATATTAAACACATTGTGACTGAGCTGTATAAAAATATCTTCACTTACTAACAGTTATAAAAAAACTATCACACTACATACTTGACTGTTTGCAGGGTAGGATCCAGGATTTAAGTTTAGAGGGTGTGGACTTGGCGCAACACAAAATCTGAACGGGCACACACAGTAGAAATATAATAGATTTTGATAAAATATGGGAGCTTAGTGGGAGCGTACGCCTGGTGTTTTTAAAGATGATAACCAACATGTCCAAGTCTTACCTTGACCAGCTGTACAGTTTTTGTCCGGTAGACAAAGACCCTCTTCAGGGCTGAAAGCGTCGGCCACCCACGTGTATCCGTCTGAACACTCACACTTGAGATCATGAAATTCCGAACATGGCCGCACCAAGTTCATGTAAAGATACCGACAATGTCGTTGGCATAGTTTGCAAGATGTGTCATTGTTGCAATTTGGCTGAAATGTGTTGTTCCCACACTGTCTGCATTCTGCCATGTTTCCATTGGTTCTGCAGTCTCCCACTTTATAATGTCCCCTTGGACAATACCCACATGTCTTTCCATCGGTAGTAGAGAAGGTGGATGTGCACTGGATCGATGTGCCAATAGGTAAAGCACGACACATGCATGTGGTCATATATGTACCGTAGAAAATGACTATCTTTAACTGTATTGATAGCATTTCTAAGATCTGACTATACTGATGGATGATACATAACCGGGCATGTATACAATTTTAACACTATTTCATTTATAACCATGTATAAATATATATTATGGCTGAGCTCTGAAACTCGAAGAAGAAGAAGAAGAAGAAGAAGAGAAGAAGTTCATGTTATTTTATTACGAAAAGAAAAATGCACATCACGTGAACGGGTCAGCCAATGAAAACTGTCCATTTCAAATATGTACTTTCATTTCCCATTCATAATTTTGTAACTGCACTTTCGTGAGACACACCTAATTACTGTTACAGTGGGTAGGCCTATTTAATTTTTTTTGCGAGTAAAGGGCCGTAACTCGTGTTGTCCTGGATTATTTGTGAGGAGTACTGGAACTTTAAATGCATGTGTTTTTTTTACTATTATTACAACAGCACCACGTGAATGAATGACGCTGTACCGTGTCCACTGATCCAGGTAATTTTGTAGCACCCCTGAAAAGGTATTTTTAAACTAAGGTTACACACCAGAAATATAAACAATAATGACGGTGATAGCAGTAGAGACAGAGAGATAAATAAAACAAAACTACATAGACTTCGAAATAGACGACATATATTTAGCCTATCAGATTACAGTGTAATACCATATTAGGAAACGTGTATGCATTTAAATTCAATACACATGTGCGTTTCAAGTATAATTTAAAAAAAAAAAAAACATTTTGATATACGTCCAGGTTGACATTAATCAAATACACATGTTTGAAGTCCTAACAACCCCGATGTAGGCCTATTGAGGCAATATTGGAAGTTTTTTAATAACAGATGCGTAACATTTATTTTTAGATAAACCAATCACACCATTTTTGCCTATATAATATGTGTCATACTGCGCAATAAAATATGTTTAAACTAAATTCACGTCTTGCACTGAGATTTTAAATAAATTAATATGAGAAATCCGCCAAAATTACTATTATAATAACACGTATACATATAATGCAATTATAAAACATATGAATAAAATATTATTTTACCTGATACCACACCCGTATTGGCAAGCTTCAATTAATGGAAAAAGTTATTGGGAAACCCAAATATGTATTAATAGAATTTTTGGAAATTTATAGACACACGTACGAATAAGCATGAGTAGTAGAGGGGCCGGTTTAACATCTTGGATGACTACTAATGGTAAGACGTTTGCGCATGTGCGGCGGCCATTTAAGATAACGTCGTATGTGCGGTCATAGTTTTAATATAGAAGCCGACTGACGTCATATCGAAGTTTAGAAAGATAGTCATGCTTTTAGTAAGAACGTCTCAAAAGTATACAGAGCTGACTTGTTTACTCGATCTAGGGCGTAATCGCGGACATTTAGGGGGTCAGGTCCTAAGCCATAGACAGAGAAGTTTTAGTGACAACCGTTTCTTAAAAAAACTAAACATGAACTACATCCATCTATATAGCAACAATTTATACTGTATTAAATTAAAAATAAATAATAAATAAGTAAAAATCAAATAGACTCAACTTTACAAACCTCCGTAAGTTTAATTTACTATGTTCCGTCTTTCTATGAAAAAGTATTTATCAATTTTATATCAATTTTAATAACTAATTTTACCTTGTTGACTATCCAACGTTCATCTCACAAATGAACACTCACTACGCATGTATCTTCTCAATCAGTCATACACATTAACATAACCAATCAATAAATAACATATGGATCATCTCAATCAATCATACACATTAACATAACCAATCATAACTACTGTTATAAATTAAATAAGTAATAATAAGTAATTAAAAATCAAATAGACTTTCCAAACTTCCTTTAGTTTAATTTGCTACGTTCCCACTTTCTATGGCAAAGTATTTATCAATTTTTATATCCATTTCAATAACTCATTTTACCTTGTTGACTATCCAACGTTCAGCTCTCAAATGTACATACACTCACTACGTATGTATTGTCTCAACCAATCATAAGACACCTCGTTAACATAACCAGTCAGTACCAACGTGGTGTCAAGTAAGTACGTAGACAATGATGTATTCAAGTGCCAAACTTAATTACCGGATGTCTTAATAATAGATTAATTGATCCTTTGTGTAAACGTTCTATTGAAAAGCACCCAATATTCAGTGCAAAAGCCAACATGTCTGAGTACATAATAGCTAGTGGAACTATTTCGAACAATGGATCAATGGGTCCTTTGCTGTACATAGTCATGATTGGTATGGTATGGACAGGTATGTGCTATAACCGTTGGACTTTATAACTCGAACAAAGTTACGTATTTGTATAACTGTCCACGGTGTGAGTATTGGAGTTTTATAGCAAGAGGTAAATTATTTTAAAATAAAATGTTGTTGTTGTTGTTTTTACTATCGTAGATGTTGCCTTAACTGTATAACACGAATTTTAAGGGGGAAATCGGATGTATTGAATTTTTATAGCAGGAGGTAAATATCTAATTTTAGAGGACCACAGGGAAGATTGGAGTTCCAGCTGTGTTTCTTCTTTAAGAAGGACTTAATAATTATTATTATTACTATTATCATTATTATTATTATTAAAGATGAAATATGTTTTTAGTAACGTAAATGTTGCCTTAACTGTGTCACACGAATTTGACTAAAGATGAATGGGTTCGATCCTAAAACCAGAAGTTGAAAATAATTGTTTCGAAGTAGGGCAAGTTCTATACTTTTGAAAAGGTATGACTGAGTACATTACGAAAAATATGGTTTTCACCGGAAATGACGTCATAAAATCAACTTTTTAATGCATGATCGTAGCGTATCAAACAAGGTATTGTTGGAATGGTATTGAAAAGCAGATTTTAAATATATTAGATTTATGGGTACAGCTAAAATATTTTCCGATTTATGTCAGAAATAAAAAAATGAAAATTCTAATAGCGAATCACATATGGTACCATATGAAAGAAAATGACGCGCAGTTTCCAAATATGTAATTTTTATGAGTCTAGGACGACACCGAGCTGAGATATATACGTTTGAATTAACCGGAAGTGACGTAATAAACGATCGAATTTTTAATGCGTGTCCGTAATGTATCGAGTAATATATCGTTGGAAAGGTATTGAAAAGACGAATCAAACGGTGTAAATTTTATGAGTCTAGGACAACCCCGAGCTGAGATATAGACGTTTAAATAAACTGGAAGTGACGTCATAAACGATCGAATTTTTTGTGCGTGTCCGTAACGTATCGAGTAATGTATCGTTGGAAAGATATTGAAAAGACGAATTCAACGGTGTAACTTTTATGAGTCTAGTACGAATCTGGGCTGAGATAAGGTCGTTTAAATAAAACGGAAGTCACGCCGTAAAATTAAACTTCATAGTAGAATATTCGTTTTGGAAACGTTTGAAAGCTCTCGACACATTCATAAGGGAAATGTTATACGTATTGGTCTTTCTCTTACCGTTTTCGAGATATCACGATTTAAAAGTGTGACGTCACACAATTCAAAACTTTATTGCGCCGAAACTTCAAACGATCATAACTGGGTCAATTTATGAGATAATAAAGCCTTGTTGGGTATCGTACGAAATAACTTTTTAGGCTCTATCAGTTGATATAATCGGACCGGAAGTGGAATCACTCATGCGTAAAAAGGTCATTTCTTCATTAATAATATGTCGATTTCAACAAATTTGGAGTCTAGATACATCAGTATTTTGTCACGATTCAGAATCCAATCCAAGATAAAATTGAATGAAAGGTGTAACGAGTCGATACTTCACATTATAAAAACATTGAAAATTTATAAGGGGAAGAATGTAAATTGTTTAATTGAGAAAAGCAAAATGGATGTAGAGAACTGGACTCGTCATTTCAGCTAATGGCTGAAGGCAAACTACGAAAGGATCCAAGAGGATTTTACGTTGTTGATCAATCTGGTGGTAAAGGAAACCCATTACTGACACCAAATGAAATACTGGACACAATGCCATTCTGTTATAAATCCAATATTGGATCGATACTATCACATCTGATAAAAGACCCTGAGAAATTATTAACGTGGACTGATGAAGGTGAATTAATTTATGAAGGGACAACCATAGTAGGATCCCAAATAACAGACTTGCTGAAAGACAGCCAATACCAGTATAAAGGTAATGACATCATGGGAGCTTCCAAGTTTTACAGCGGATTGAAGGAGTTAGGCGTATTGACCAGGTTATGCAAAACACCACAGAGAAAAGAATTAAAGAGACAATTTCCGCCAGGAACCCCCAAAATTAGAAAATTAAAAAAGTACATTTAAATGGAGAACTCCAGAGTCCAAAGACGTTATTATTATCTACTTGAATTGGGAACAACGAATGCGAGAGACAGAAAACTGATGACTGAACATATTATTCCTGAGATTCGTGGAATCTAGGATACCTATCATGGACAGAGATTCTTGATTATTTTCATCGGAAGAGGCAAATACTGAGAGTCATTGCTGGACATACCGTACCATTCAGAAGAAAATGCAGCCTGTTGTTAAGTCAACACAAGATTATCCCGCGACAACTACGAGCATTCTATTTATTGAATGAATGAATGAATGAATGGTGTTTTACGGCATGTTGACACATAAATAGGTCATTTTGTCCGTGCAACATTCTATTTAAGACATACCATGCGAGTAGAAATTAGGACACGAGAGGAATAAATATTGTCAAAGTTTATAAGGGGAATATTTGCACTAACGCCACTTAAAAAGAGGCAAGATGGGTACAATTTCTTGCACAGTGTGCGATCAGACATTTTGTAGTAGATACAATCTCATTAGACATAAGAAAAATAAACACTTTGAAGAGCAACCACAGCGTAAAGATGATAAAAGCTGGAGATTACCACAAGGAATCCCAGAGTATCAGGGAGCGCATTTAGGAGCGCATTTGGGAGCACCGGGAGCACATTTAGGAGTGGTGGAAGCACATTTGGGAGCGTCGGGAGCACATTTGGGAGCGCATTTGGGAGCGCCGGGAACGCATTTGGGAGCGCTGGGAGCGCATTTGGGAGCGCCAGGAGCTCCAGCGTTTAAGTTTAAACATCCTTGTTCCATAGTTTTAACTGGACCAAGCGGAAGTGGTAAATCAGTGTTGAAGATATTGCGCGAAAAATTCATTCTACCTCCACCGCAAAAAATCATATGGTGTTACGGACAATACCAACCTCTCTACGACGATGTGAAGAGACACTTACCAGAGGTTGAATTTGTGAAAGGGATCCCGGATTTTATAGACCAAGACACTTACCTAGATGTGGCAGTATAAAATTGTATCATTCTGGACGATTTGATGGGAGATGCAAAGAAAGATGAACGCGTTGCTAATCTATTCACGAAAGGATCACACCATAGAAATCTGACAGTGTTATATTTAACACAGAATTTGTTTCCACAAGGAAAATCATCGAGAGATATAAGTTTAAATACCAAATATTTGGTGTTGTTCAATAACCCTGTGGACAGAATGCAAGTTTCCAATCTCGCTAGACGTATCTACCCTACCGATAGTCATATCTTTATGAACATGTACAAGCAAGCTATCGAGAGACCGTATGGACATTTAGTGGTTGAACTACAGGCCAACACAGCCGAACAAGATAGACTGCGAGAAAACATTCTGAATGGAAATAAAACTTATGAACATGGCTCATCGGCATTACCAGTAGTCTCCGATATGTCATTAGTTATAAGAGACACACCACCATATTATCATCAAGATTCAACTAGTTGTTCCTCCGGCGAAAGTGATTATTCCGAAGATTGTGAGATATGCCTATTTGTGACTACTGTGGGATCATGTTTGGGGATGTACACGCTTTACAGAACCATGTGAAGCAATGGTGTGTAAAAAGAAAACGGAAACTGGATCATGGAGACATTTGACAGACGAACCGAAGAAGAAAAAATGGATAACGTTACCAGACGACGATGAAAGTGATAAAGAAGAAGAGATTAATGATGAATCATCTGATACAGATGACAATCAGGAGGATGAATCATCTGAAGATGATGAAGGAGAAGTGTTTTCTGACATGTTCAGCAAGGTTCAAGATTTAAACGAGTCTGTGTGGCAACGTAAATATAATAAATATCTGGACCACAATATGTCTGAAGAAGAGGCTAAAAATACAGCAAATAAGAAGATGATGAGTACATACACAGACGACGTTATCTATATATTATTTCTGTAAGCAGCCGTCTGTAAATTGACGTATCTCCTCCGAAACCACTTGAAGGAACGTGCTAATTTTTCGTATGTGGGGCTTTATAAATGTGGCGAAGAAGATAAGCTATGTGGCAAAGTGGATAATGTATCAACGTAGCTTCAGGAAAGATTTTCAATCACCACGATCGCAGATTCAGTCACTATCGCCATGGAACTTGCCGGTATTTGCTGCCACCTGTGAATGGTGAAACACACCAATAGGGTGCCGGTATTTGCTGCCACCTGTCAATGGTGAAACACACTACGTAGGGAGCAATCGGTATTTGCTGCCACCTGTCAATGGTGAAACACACTACGTAGGGAGCAATCGTTGCATTGCAACAAAAAAAATGTGATAATAATAAGTGTGATGCATTAAGATTAAGTAATAAAGCTAAGTTAGGAAGAATTTTTGTATTTTATTGAACAGAACTGGAACCTGATGAAAATGTTCTTGCTTCTCCCGCCTGCTACCGTATGCTCCCGGTGCCATGCAATGCATGCTCCCCATGCAAGCCAGTAGTTCGACAATCTGCCGCTATCATGTGCTGCCACACAACGAAGGGAGCAATCATTGCACTATAACTGAATGATAACACATGAAAATTGTGATGATAAAAAGTATGATGCGTAAGGATTAAGTAATAAAGCTATGTTAGGAAGAATATTTGTATTTTATGGGACAGAAGTGGTACGTGATGAAAGTGCACTTGCTTCTCCAGCCTGCTACTGTATGCTCCCGGTACCATGCAATGAATGCTCCCCTCGCTCGCCAGCATTTCGACATTCAGCCGCTATCATTATTTCTATCAGACAGTTTTCGACGTTTTTCATGTTTTTTATAGAGTTCACATCACTTATTAAGGTAAGGGGAACGCGGAAAAGGTTAGGGAAACGCAATTTAGGGAAACGCAATAACAGTTACACCCTACCGTCAATAGGTCATTGCTTGAGAATAATTTTGCCACAGTCAACCAAACCATGCTCCACCAAACACCTGCCTCAACTCCGTGCACAGCACGGGTAATAGCTAGTGCAGTTCATATTACAGAAAATGCGAATAAATGTATACAAAAACAAAAACAAAAACAAAAAAACAAAAAAAAAACAAACAAAAATAAAATAGTTAGTTTACGTGTGATTTAGTTCGCGCCAAGCTTCCTACTGACACTGTAGAATTTTAGATGCTAAGATGCTCGTTTTAGAGTGAAATGTCCAATATTTAATAGGTTGTTTCTCAACTATGGATTTTCAGTAGTCGTTCCTGTGAAACGGATTCACTCCCCTCGGAAATGGTGTAAGTCTCTCGTGTAAGTAATAGTTTAAAAGTCTAGCCATTCTACCATTCCCATCACTAAACGGGTGTAATTTATCTTCTAGGTATAATGAAATATGATTTGTATAGTCCAATAAGGTCGGTAATAATAATTTAACGACACCTGGAGATTGGTACTGTACTTTCTCGCAAGTCATCGGACATATAGTAAAACGATCACTATCCGACAGCTCTCCAGGGTTTCTGATAAGGCTTTTCATAAGTAGTCCATGTCCACGTTCAATAATGTCAGATGTGAGCAAAGACTCGTGTCTGCTGAGGTTTTTAAAAAAGATTAGTGCGTTAAACAAGTTTTTAGTTTTTTATCTGAAGAAGTACATTCTAAAGCAGGTTTAATACTTATAGAGTCTTGAAACCCCACATCTTCCTCACGGCACGTTCTGTGCAAAAGCTTTAAACTGTAGATCCATATAAAATGATTACTTTTCTCTATGTTTAATGATCTAAACTTTACAATGTCACTAATCATCTCGCAAGTGTTTGTTCCCGATGGTATCTCAACTTTAAGAAATGTCTCAGCGAGATGTTGACCCTTTTTTATTAATTCTCTTTGATTTTCATTTGGATCACATGCCATATACATCTTTTTCTCGTGATACGACATTGTAAAGCACGGTACAATATTAAATAACTCCGTCACAAAAGCATTTCCATATTCTGGATTTCTAAGTTGAAACAATCTCAGCCATACCGCTGACGAATCTTGCATCTCCCACATCATCGCAAAGTTCATTAGCTCGTCTTCGTCGGTGAACGAGTTCACCATACTGTCAAATACTGAAGAGATCAAGTCCATGTTTTCAGTTTGCTGAAGAGAAGTTAAAATGACTTTGCTAAGTAAAGTCCCTTCTTATATACTCTCATACAAGAATGTCTCTGTCTAGACCTTAGGACCTGATCCCCACTTATGTCCGCGATTACGCTCTAGATCGAGTATACAAGTCAGCTCTGTATACTTTTGAGACGTTCTTGCTAAAAGCATGACTACCTTTTTAAACTTAGATATGATGTCAGTTGGCTCCTATATTAAAACTGTGGCCTCACATACGTCGTTATCTAAAATGGCTGCCGCACATGCGCAAACGTGTTACACAATGACAAACATCCAAAATAGCCGCTACGCATGCGCATACAAACGAAACAAGATGGCCACCGCGCACACATCCAAAATGGCCGCCGCGCATGCGCAGTCCATGACGTTAATCGGCCCCTCTACTACTCGAATGTCCAAAGTGATAAGTTGTCCTTATATTTTACTCTCTCCTCAGGTTGCCCCCACCCCCACCCCACCCAAAATTGAAACGCTCCTAAGTCCATGCTTATTCATGTAAGATGTCTTTCAAATGTTTTGTATTTATTTATTTCAAAATACGAATTGAATTAATAAAACATAATAAATTAGTCAATTATAATCATGGAAAAAGTAAATAAGGGTGGTATGTGGAGGTGGGGTGTATGTTATTCAGTTTAAAATATACGCTCTATTGTCGTTGTGAGAGTGTTAACCCGCACCGCTAAACTCTAATGAAAAACTGGTTCAGTCTGTGCTGGGTCACACATGTTCAGTCTGTGCAGGGTCACTCTGGTTCAGTCTGTGCAGGGTCACACTGGTTCTCTCTGTGCTGGGTCACACTGGTTCAGTCTATGCAGGGTCACACTGATTCAGTCTGTACTGGGTCACACTGATTCAGTCTGTGCTGCGTCACAGTGGTTAGGTTTGCAGGGTCACACTGGTTCAGTCTGTGCTGGGTCACACTGGTTCAGTCTGTGCGGGGTCACACTTGGTCACACTGGTTCAGTCTGTGCTGGGTCACTCTGGTTCAGTCTGTATTGGGTCATACTGGTTCAGTCTGCTGGGTCACACTGGTTCAGTCTGCTGGGTCACTCTTGTTCAGTCTGTGCTGGGTCACACTGGTTCAGTCTGCTTGGTCACTCTGGTTCAGTCTGTGCTGGGTCACCCTGGTTCAGTCTGTGCTGGGTCACACTGGTTCAGTCTGTGCTGCGTCACACTGGTTCAGTCTGCAGGGTCACACTGGTTCAGTCTGTGCTGGGACACACTAGTTCAGTCTTTGCTGGGTCACACTTGTTCAGTATGTTCTAGGTCACACTTGTCACTGAATGGCGGTATTAAAGATAATGTATTTATAAAAATACGAAATATATTTACACACATCTCATTTTATCATGGTCCATCATGCAGATTGTTTTCCGACCGAAGTGTGCAGAACCTTTTTTGCAGAGCGTATGGACAAATAAGGGCGGTCTTGGACTAGTATTCGAATAGAAATTGGAAAGAGTATATTATACCCTCATCAAGGCCGTATGTCATGAGCGGATCCAGAAATTTTCGTTAGAGGGGGCGCACATAGGACGCAAAGAAGGCCACAGAAATCCTAAGTTAAAATTTAGGGCTTAAATATGCGTAATCCCCCCCCCCCCCCCCCCCCCCCCCATCCTATATTTTCAATTTTTAGTGGGTGTGCGCGCCGGGTGCGCCATTCCCACCCATGAATCTGTCCTTGTATGTAGACTGCATGATTAAATAATGCGTGGGTTGACACCATTTTCACTATTTGGATATCCGATGTGCGTGGAAGATATAAAATTGTCAAAAAACTCGAGACGTGCAATAGGTCTATGTCGGTCTAAGTCCGCATATAAAGTGGGAGAGGCGGCCTGTATTAGAAATGACACAGATCACTAGCATTACAGCTGTGCTCAGAACGTATATATACTTACCTATTACTAGTTACAGAATATATTCGGGAGGGTAGGGGAGAGAGGAAGATTAGTGGGTAGGTGGGGTAGTCTGTAGAACTGACCTAGCTCTCTTGATTCGGGATATATCAGGGACTTGAATATACTAATGGGCGGGGTAGAGTTCCAAGGATTGGAAATGCTACCGCTGAAAAAAAAATCAACAATTGAGTTGAGGTTGGATTTTGAAGGTTGTAATTCTGTCCTCAATATGAAAGATGCAAAACCCTTCACGCACATTTACGCCGCCCTAAACGACATACATTATCAAACAACACAAAATGAGTTCCATGATTTACTTTAAACATTTTTTATTGCTTTTTTATATACATGTAGTAGCAAAAGGGTTGGGCCACAAGTTATCCAACATTAAAATCGGCCCTTCCCAACAGCAAATTATTTACAAAAAACAATCAAGATGGCAATAAAACATTCATATGTGAAGCAAGAAGAAAAAATGAAATATGATACATTGTTTAAATATATACTTCCGATGCTGACCTTAAATGAAGGGCTCCGTTGTAAGGTAAATACTAAAATTAAAAAGATTTATTCTTTATCAAAACGTTTAGTGTCTTTAATATAAGTTCGGACATTGTTAAATACAACAATATTTCCATCGTCTGAAATATCATCGCTCCCGTGTAACAGGTTCCATGATTCCATTAATAACACTGGCAAAACAAAAGTCCACAGGTCTTAAATATGGCAACTGACACTCAATACATATATGTATATCACTTGTTTTCGACGCAAACGTTGTGTTATACTTGTCCATTCTGTTATTTCCAGATTTGTAACGTCTCATATGAAGACATATAACTTTTGTTACATCTCATATGAAGACAAATAACTTTTGTTACGTCTCATATGAAGACAAATAACTTTTGTTACGTCTCATATGAAGACATATAACTTTTGTTACGTCTCATATGAAGACAAATAACTTTTGTTAATAACTTTTGTTACGTCTCATATGAAGACATATTACTTTTGTTAATAACTTTTGTTACGTCTCGTATGAAGACAAATAACTTTTGTTACGTCTCATATGAAGACAAATAACTTTTGTTACGTTTGTTACGTCTCATATGAAGACAAATAACTTTTGTTACGTCTCATATGAAGACATATAACTTTTGTTACGTCTCATATGAAGACAAATAACTTTTGTTAATAACCTTTGTTACGTCTCATTTGAAGACATATTACTTTTGTTACGTCTCATATGAAGACATATAACATTCAAGATAATATATTACATAGAAACCATGTAACTGTGCGTGTGTATATATATATATGGAGATAATTATTTGTGAATAACCAAGATGTTAATGTCTTGGTTATTCACAAATAACTATCTCCGTATATATATCATGCATTGTGAATGAGCATCTGAAAAGATCCCAAAAATCGTAAATTTCGTTGTTGTGAATTTAATTAACTCCCTTTATGAAATTAAATATATATGAATTCACTGTATCTATATGATCCAACAGGTTTATAAATATGTCCTTTATATAGCATGTGAGTAGTCATGAATCCTTAACTGGATCCTACTCATATAAAGCTATCACAAAAAGCTAAAGCTTCTAAATCACATGCGGCGGTCGTCATCATATCTATCGAGACAACAATATCAGTAAAGTTGCCTTTGCAATGGATCATAAGTGATATTAATAGCTATTTCATAATGTGTCGTTATTTTAGCTGCAGTATAGAAATTTTGCAATCAAAAGCACTTCAGCAATTTAAAACACAAATTTCTAGGAATGGCATTGTTTTGATGATAATTTCATTCTGCAATGTATGAATTTTGATGTGTGTTCCTGAGATGAATGGAAGTTAAGATAATTGAAAACGAGATATTGCGAGACTTTGCGTGAATATGCGAGCGTTCACAAAATATCAATCAGTTGCCTTTCCTTCTCTATATGATTCCTTGTCTTGGAGAACGAAGTTTTTATGTTTATTTCGTTGAAATACATAATACAACTTGGAGACAACTTGCATTTTTTCCCAATAATTAATAGAACGTGAAGACTTTGTTTAGAAAATATATATGATAGTAATTTTAATCTTAAATCGGAACCTTTCTTTAGATCATCTTGGATATTTTTTTTAATATACACAGATATTGAATTGTATGTATACGTACATATGTAGATCATCTTGGTGATTGAAGGGTCTTTGAAATAAAGCACTTAATTTGGGGATTAAACCTTCTTTGAAATATATATAATCTGCACAATATCTATCACTAAACATAGTCATTAGATCTAGTTAGAATTAAATGAACGAAGATATCAAGGCGAGGACTTCATAGTAAAAAAGTGGGGCGAACTGTTATAAGACGAATCGATTGATTTTTTTTTCAAGATGTCTGCCTCCATGGGCACAGTTTCTTTTCCGACAGAATCTAATTATATGTACGTAATAATAACACGAGTCCGTAAAAACACAATTTATTACATTTTTGATGGTACAACTAGACATTGTTTTGGGTTACACACGAGATAACTATTGTTATCAAAACGTCTCCTGGTCTTGTCAAAATTATGCTATGCTTTCGGATAGTGCTAACCCCGGATGGAGTGGTCAGTGCACCAGATAAGCACTATTTTGGGGATATTTAAGCACTGACATTTCTTAATAAAACATTGGAATTTAAATTAAGGGATAAAATAAGCATTGGTTATTCTCAGTTTAAGTGTTGATTAGAATGTTCATTTTTACACTTAAAGGGATTATATTGGCACATTACCGTCAATTTCCTGTCCTAAATACACACGCCCAGCATGAAGATACACTTATAACTTAGAGATATATGCATCTAAAGTGTCTAGTTGCATAACCTCTTTATAACGAACATTGGGTTACTGAAGCCACATTTTTGTTTTTGTTTACATGCGTCATTTTCAATGAACCGCTTTCGGGTTCCGTTCAGTCATCGGATAACATTGTGAAGATTCGTTCCCAATCTCGTTTTCAATGGTTTGTTCGGGAAGTTTACAGAGCTCAATGTAAACATTGTGTAATACTTTATTGCGGGACGTATTTAAGTTATGGCCAATATTCATTTACTGTTAATTTGATAACTTTCAAGTAAATAAAGGTTATATGTCAATACATAAGCTTTATTTTGTGCACACTGCATACAGAAAAAGTTTGGTTTAATAGCGTGTTTGTGTTACTTGACAATATAATCTCTTTAACATTTTGAAAATAATCATTGCATTCTAATTTAAGGAGTAAAATACTCATTTGAAGAAAAGCTTATCTGGAGCACTGAGTGGTATTTTATGCATTACTATTACCATGTTCACAGCTTTTTATTCCCGATGCAGTTAAGTGTGATGATATTGATATTTGAATAATATATTCATTGTTTTTTCCATAATTTTAATAACGGTAACTTTGAGACATATCCATTTGGTAAATATGAAAAGAAAGTTTAAAACCTGTATTGGTGAAGTAGAACATCTTGAGTTCTGAAAAACTCGTCATAAAATGATGGCTGATTTATATATATCCGTACACACGTCACCATTTTAGTATATGTTTTATGTTTGATCTACAAACTGATGCGTTTGACTTGCGAGTCTCTGGCATGGGAAAAAAACACTTATATTTTGTATATGTTCTGATTTCTATTTCAGACCTCCAACCAACAAAGATGACAAAATATGTGTTGTGTCCATCATTGGCAAGAGCAGTTATAAAGCATTCTCATCTAAGGCATCAATTTTCAATCCAATTCTTGATGCTGATATATTTAAGGTAAGAATACAAAAAAGACATAAGAAAGAATTCAATATTTTCAAAAAATATACCAAATATAGATAAGGTAATGCTCATGTTTCAGACAAAGTTTTGGATTTTTTTAATTATTTTTTTATACAGTTTCTTTGTCATTCGTTTTATTTTAAGTGAAACTGTCTTTCACCGACGAGTAAATTTCATCCACAGACGAGTAAAAAAGTAAATGTATACCAGATTTTTCCACCACTGCCACAAGTGAGTTTAATGTCCATTGCCATAGAGTGTTTGGTTTAAGTGTATTGTCCCTTTATGATATAATTTGGAAAAAAATATTTATGTATTGTTAACATTCTCATTTCAGGGTGTTAAAGAGAGCTTGGAAGACAAGATGAATCAGGTATTTAAAAAAAAAATACTTCATAGAGTTACAGTGAGCCATTCTGATCAAAAGCCATGATGTTGTGTTGTACATTTATTGCATTACAACTTTCTTTTATACAAAATAGACTGTTAAAATCTAATGACTGTAAGCAACATCTATGAAATTAGACATATTTTTTATTTTTGTCTCTGGATCTATCTTGCCAACAATTTTATAGTAACATAGCTTTGTAATATTTATCAGTATTAATTAATAGATTTGATTTGAAGGTACAGTCAAACCTGTCTTAAGCTGAGCCAGTCAAGGGAAGGAGCAAAAGTGGCCATTTAAGACAGTTTGTTGCTTAATTCAGGTTAATTTACTTGGAAAGCATATACATGGTTAATAGCTAAATAGCTGCTTAAGACAAGTGCATGCTTAATAGAGGTTAGAAGTACAGGTTTGACTGAACAAATGGTATTGTTATGTTTCTAATTCTTGAGATATTTTTTAAGAAGATTATTCAGCAATTGATGGTAATAAAGATATATATATGTACCCATATTTTCATGCATGTGCAAACTACGGAAATGGGATTAACTTTCAAATGGTTAAGTAAATACACAATTTGTTACGAGATAACAAGCCTTCGTAGTATAGGTTTGATAATATAAATAAATCGAAACATTGAATAAGCTATATGGGTGTTTTATAAGCAGAAACATCATGTATAGTTTCTTTTTTTTAGTTAGTCTATAACAAATTAGTTACTTTATTTATTACCCCATGATTATATAACATTTTATTTATTTTCCTCATACATGTAGTTATATAACATATTATTCATTTCTCCCTTGATTATATAACATATTATTTATCCCCCCCCCTCCCCCTATATATAGTTATATTATGTTGTTATTAATTTTCCCCTTGATTATGTAACATGTGATTTATTCTCCCCATACATGTAATTATATAACATATTATTCATTTCCCCCGTGATTATATAGCATGTGATTTATTCCCCCGATACATGTAGTAATATAACATATTATTCATTTCCTCCCCCCCCCCCCCGTGATAATATAACATATTCATTCCCCCCCTGATTATATAACATGTTATTTATTCCCCCCATACATGTAGTTATATTATGTTGTGATTCATTTCCCAAATGACTATATAACATGTAGTTTATTCCCCCCAAACATGTAGTTATTTTGTGTTGTGATTCATTTCCCCCATGATTATATAGCATGTAATTTATTCCCCCATACATGTAGTTATATTATGTTGTGATTCATTTCCCCAATGATTATATAACATGTAGTTTATTCCCCCCAAACATGTAGTTATTTTATGTTGTGATTCATTTCCCCCATGATTATATAGCATGTAATTTATTCCCCCATACATGTAGTTATATTATGTTGTGATTCATTTCCCCAATGATTATATAACATGTAGTTTATTTCCCCCATACATGTAGTTATATTATGTTGTGATTCATTTCCCCCATGATTCTATAGCATGTAATTAATTCCCCCTATACACGTAGTTATATTATGTTGTGATTCATTTTCCTCAATGATTATATAGCATGTGATTTATTCCCCCCATACCTGTAGTTATATAACATATTATTCTTTTCCGCCGTGATTATATAACATTATTCATTTTCCCCGTGATTATATAATATTGACTTATTCCCCCCATACATGTAGAAACATAACATAATATTTATTTTCCCCATGATTACATAACATACTATTTATTTCCCCCCATGGTTATATAGCATGTGATTTATTCCCCCCATACATGTAATAATATAACATTGTTATTCATTCCCCCCCAAAATATGACATGTGATTAATTTTTTATATAGTTGTACATGTGATTTAGTTTCTATATGGTTGTACAACATGTGATTTAGTTTCTATTTGGTTTTACAACATGTGATTTATTTTCTATATGGTTATGCAACATGTGGTTTATTTTCTATATGGTTACATAACATATGGTTTATTTTCTATATGGTTGTACAACATGTGATTTATTTTCTATACGGTTATACAACATGTAATTTATTTTCTCTATTGTTATACATTATGTGATTTATTTTCTATATGTGTATATAATATGTGATTTATTTTCTATATGGGTATATAATATGTGGTTTATTTTCTATATGGTTCTATAACATGTGGTTTATTTTCTCTATTGTTATACATCATGTGATTTATTTTCTATATGGGTATATAATATGTGATTTATTTTCTATATGGTTACACAACATGTGGTTTATTTTCTCTATTGTTATATATCATGTGATTTATTTTCTATATGGGTATATAATATGTGATTTATTTTCTATATGGTTATACAACATGTGATTTATTTTCTATATGGTTATACAACATGTGGTTTATTTTCTATATGGTTATATAATATGTGATTTATTTTTTATATGGTTATACAACAT
This sequence comes from Panopea generosa, assembly GCA_029582155.1. Lineage (NCBI taxonomy): Eukaryota > Metazoa > Mollusca > Bivalvia > Adapedonta > Hiatellidae > Panopea > Panopea generosa. Next base: position 26,643,892 of record CM055910.1, read on the forward strand.
GTGATTTATTTTCTATATGGTTATACAACATGTGATTTATTTTCTATATGGTTATACAACATGTGGTTTATTTTCTATATGGTTATATAATATGTGATTTATTTTCTATATGGTTATACAACATGTGATTTATTTTCTATATGGTTATACAATGTGTGATTTATTTTCCCCATGGTTACATAAGATGTGATTTATTTTCTCCATGGTTGTTCAGCATGTGATTAACTTCTCCAGGGAGATATCGAGTGTTACTATGACGTGGACAGCAGCGTGGTCTACCTACATCATACATGCCTGCAGGATACGTTCAGACTGGCAGCTGTCTGTCACAAACTCAAAAATGCCAAAACTAAGGTATGCCTTCTGCCTCAATCTGAACCTATTTTTGACTGATTCCTAATTTCTTGTCAACCAAATCTGTACTGGAATCCCTATTTCAAAGTAACACATTAAACCAAATAACTGTTACTTCTTCCCTATTAGATGTTTTTGTCCAATGACAGGTTCATTTATCTGTTCCCCAGCAACAGAGCTTTGCATGCTCTGTATACTTGTGAATGGACAGATACTTTCAATTCATTCTGAGGTCTTCCTTCACCAATAAAACTGGATATGCAGATATACCCTGTTGTGTACTGAATTTGACGTTAAACCTCATGAAAAAAATATTCTTACATCATTATTTATCTAGCGTAGTATCATTTGTAACTTTCAGAAGTCTAACTCTCTGATGTTTAGAATTATTCATCTAACAAAACTTGGTCATACAAATCTTTAGGTGATGATGTTTCAGAAATGCTCAGCGTTATTTATCCAGTATGACTGATATAGCAGTGATGATGTTTCAGAAATGCTCAGCTTTATTCATCCAGTATGACTGATATAGCAGTGATGATGTTTCAGAAATGCTCAGCTTTATTTATCCAGTATGACTGATATAGCAGTGATGATGTTTCAGAAATGCTCAGCTTTATTCATCCAGTATGACTGATATAGCAGTGATGATGTTTCAGAAATGCTCAGCTTTATTTATCCAGTCTGACTGATATAGCAGTGATGATGTTTCAGAAATGCTCAGCGTTATTTATCCAGTGTGACTGATATAGCAGTGATGATGTTTCAGAAATGCTCAGCTTTATTTATCCAGTGTGACTGATATAGCAGTGATGATGTTTCAGAAATGCTCAGCTTTATTTATCCAGTGTGACTGATATAGCAGTGATGATGTTTCAGAAATGCTCAGCTTTATTTATCCAGTGTGACTGATATAGCAGTGATGATGTTTCAGAAATGCTCAGCTTTATTCATCCAGTGTGACTGATATAGCAGTGATGATGTTTCAGAAATGCTCAGCTTTATTCATCCTGTGTGACTGATATAGCAGTGATGATGTTTCAGAAATGCTCAGCTTTATTTATCCAGTGTGACTGATATAGCAGTGATGATGTTTCAGAAATGCTCAGCTTTATTTATCCAGTATGGCTGATATAGCAGTGATGATGTTTCAGAAATGCTCAGCTTTATTCATCCAGTATGACTGATATAGCAGTGATGATGTTTCAGAAATGCTCAGCTTTATTCATCCAGTATGACTGATATAGCAGTGATGATGTTTCAGAAATGCTCAGCTTTATTTATCCAGTATGACTGATATAGCAGTGATGATGTTTCAGAAATGCTCAGCTTTATTTATCCAGTATGACTGATATAGCAGTGATGATGTTTCAGAAATGCTCAGCTTTATTTATCCAGTATGACTGATATAGCAGTGATGATGTTTCAGAAATGCTCAGCTTTATTCATCCAGTATGACTGATATAGCAGTGATGATGTTTCAGAAATGCTCAGCTTTATTTATCCAGTATGACTGATATAGCAGTGATGATGTTTCAGAAATGCTCAGCTTTATTCGTCCAGTGTGACTGATATAGCAGTGATGATGTTTCAGAAATGCTCAGCTTTATTTATCCAGTATGACTGATATAGCAGTGATGATGTTTCAGAAATGCTCAGCTTTATTTATCCAGTATGACTGATATAGCAGTGATGATGTTTCAGAAATGCTCAGCTTTATTTATCCAGTATGACTGATATAGCAGTGATGATGTTTCAGAAATGCTCAGCTTTATTCATCCAGTATGACTGATATAGCAGTGATGATGTTTCAGAAATGCTCAGCTTTATTTATCCAGTATGACTGATATAGCAGTGATGATGTTTCAGAAATGCTCAGCTTTATTCGTCCAGTGTGACTGATATAGCAGTGATGATGTTTCAGAAATGCTCAGCTTTATTCGTCCAGTGTGACTGATATAGCAGTGATGATGTTTCAGAAATGCTCAGCTTTATTTATCCAGTATGACTGATATAGCAGTGATGATGTTTCAGAAATGCTCAGCTTTATTTATCCAGTATGACTGATATAGCAGTGATGATGTTTCAGAAATGCTCAGCTTTATTCATCCAGTATGACTGATATAGCAGTGATGATGTTTCAGAAATGCTCAGCTTTATTCATCCAGTATGACTGATATAGCAGTGATGATGTTTCAGAAATGCTCAGCTTTATTTATCCAGTATGACTGATATAGCAGTGATGATGTTTCAGAAATGCTCAGCTTTATTCATCCAGTATGACTGATATAGCAGTGATGATGTTTCAGAAATGCTCAGCTTTATTCATCCAGTATGACTGATATAGCAGTGATGATGTTTCAGAAATGCTCAGCTTTATTTATCCAGTATGACTGATATAGCAGTGATGATGTTTCAGGAATACTCAGCTTTATTTATCCAGTATGACTGATATAGCAGTAATAAGGCCTAAATAAAAATAGTGTTTGTTTCCCCTTGCGCGACCGACCCACGAAAAATGCACCGACTGAAAAAAATTTATTTGGGAAAGTTTCTGAGTTGTTTTTTTTTTTAATTTTCGACCGCTCCGGGCTTGTCTTAAAAATCGGACAAGCGAGTTTTCACAATACACAGGTCTTCAAATATCTCTATTCTATGCAACACATGTGAAACTGTTGCTTATAGACCGTAACTAATCAGTAGAAACAATTGACCCCGCGGTGTTTACCGCATGCCCGATATTGCGACTTCGGAAAACCGCTCATGCATATTCATTTATCTATTTTTATTCCTCTAATGTGATTGGGGGATAGCTTTGAACATAAATTAATCTATTTTAAATAACGGCTATGATTGGTCGGATATCTACGACCACGGTACACACAGCATTAAGTTCTGGTATTTTAATAAATATTTCGTAGATTTACAATTATTGGAACTGCATGTATGTAAATTTTCTTCTGTGACCAGGGGCCGGCAAAAGCACTCGTCCTGACGACTGGTTTTTGCCTGCGGACGAGTGATTTTTGCCAGTAACTAGTCCGTCGTACGAGTAAACCTTTTGGCAGAGATCGAAAAATAAACAATCTGAAAACTGTAAAAAAGGTAATGATCCAAAGTCGTTACGGTATTTATTCTTTCTATATTTCATTGCTGTAAATATAATTTGTAAATTTGACATTTAACGATCATCAACGATAACTTTATCATGCAATTTCTTGTCGAGTCCCAAGGACATTTTCTTTAGAAACCATTCGGCATAATTTTTTATAAGGTATCGAGACGCGCATGCGCAGCTTTTTAATACCAGTTTAAAAATCAGACTTTTCGGTCTTCGGAATATTTCCCGGTCTCCGGAATATTAACAGTCTTTTTGCGTTTTACATGTTACGGAGGCTTGAATGCATTTACTTTTACCCCAAGCTGTTTGTATTTGGAACAAAAGCGATATATAAACATCAACAAACTTAATGTTTATTGCATGATCATAACGGTTAAAGCTAGTGGTGTACTTACTGTAAATGAAGTAATAAAACTATTTAAGGTAGGATATGGTTATCACAACGTGCTTCCAAAATAGACACTATTTTACTATAAATTTTTTGGACAAGTGAGTTTTCCATACGGATGAGTACTTTTTACCAGTCCACTTGCCTGACAGACGAGTGCTTTTAAAAGCTTTTCCCGACCCCTGTTGTGAAAACGTGAACGTTGGTATTTAAATCAAGTATACGGGAAAGAAAAATGTAGTAGGGGTATTATAGTAATACATTTATTGCTTTTTGGTTCTGTGGTTTCAGCGTATAATTTTCTTTGGCAGGCATGTCATGATTTAAATATAGTATTGAAAAAACAATTAAGATAAATTGTCTTTTTAATATTTGAAATATAGTTTACTAGTTGCACTTTTCTAGATCATAGACTGCCAAATTCTCTTGGATGAATTGAATAGCTTTGTAGACTTGACATTGCCATTGTTGTGTGTTATGACATTTAGTAATCATAAGAGAAGAGAAAGATATTTAAAATAATTATTCGAATTAACACCTGCTTCCACACTGCCACAGAGTGACAGAACAGATATGATAGTCAATAAAGAACAAAGACAAAATACAACTTAATAAGTTGGTCATACTTATAGAGACAAAGTCAGTTCTCCCTGAATTTCTCTCACTTCTCCTGGTCTTGTTCAAACTCTAAAACTTGTGATTTACATATACATAATGTTATAGGGAGCTAACCTTATATTAATATTAATACATTTAGGTCTATTTATGTTTAATTATTTTATATTTTACCGCAAAGTGTATTGGTAATAAAAATCTGGGCAAGTGAATCTTTGATCAGGGCAAGTTAGTACTACTTCTGGTAGTTTATTTTGATAAACAATGTTCAGAAACTGTATTATTATATAGAATGACTAATACTAGAAAATTTGACTGCAATTACTAAAACTGTTGCATTTAAAAATGCCAATGAACTATATTAAATAATGCCAACAGATTAATACTTATTATTCTATATACAGTTTCATTTTTTGATTTAGTTCTGTAGGCATTTTTAAATGCAAACAGTTTAAGTAACTGCTGTCTGATTTACTAATACTAGTCATATTGTATACAGTTTCATTTGTCAATCAAAATAAACACAGTTCAGTTTATTATATATAAATGTTATACAAATACATGTTTACAGTTTTTCTTAGTTTTCAATCCTACACTTTAACAAGCAATGCAGTTAGTATTGAGCACATTTAATACATGTAATATAAATTATGTTGTTGTATTGGAATAGCCATATCAGGTAATAAAATGTTGAGTTTCTTTGTTTATCAATACATGTATGTTTTTTATGGATTTCAAAAAAAAAAAAAAAAAAAAAGCCTACCTACCTACCCAGTTCTAAAATCTAGGGTCGGTCAAGGGGAAACAGAGATATTTTTAAGTGTGGCCTAAACTAGATAAATATATAAACTTTAAAGGGAATATATCAGGATTTTTCATAATTTTAAAACACATTTTCCTCCCAATATGTTATGCTTATATATACTCACTGGCCCCATATTGCTAAAAGGGTATCTATTTAAACATACCAATATAATCTATTTAAAAGGGATTTCTTAACTCTGTCTAGTTTAGATCAAATGATATATTCGGAAAAAAGTGTTTATAGACAATTTTAAAATTTGTAAAAATTCTGATAAATTCCCTTTAAGGTTCCCTGTGTTGTGCAGGGCTAGAATTCAAACTAAAGACCCCTTGATTGACGCTTGAATATGCTACGGTGTGTGATAATCAGACTCAGGGCTCCAAGAAACACTTAAAAAAAGAAGATTCCAAGTAGACCATTGAATGCTTGAACTGGAATTAACTTGTTTTAAGTGGTCAGAAGTTCAAAGTATTGCCAGTTTAACATGTGACTGCTGCGTGATCAATTAGATATTGCATTTTAATCATACATGTATATGTATAATATAGAAATGATAAGGCCATATTAATTATATTTCAGGATTTTCAGTCACTGTGGCAACAAGAAGAATGCCATTATGCCAAATGTCTGCTACTTCTATTCCAAATATCCCATATTGTTGTTGTGAGTATAATATATAGAGATTGATTTTCTTGCTGCATAATAGAAATGAGAGAGGCATGTAGTTTTGTCCACGTACATTAATATTAGTTCAGCCATCTTTTACAAATTGATGTTTCGATTCTTCCCTGTAAATTGAGTTTTCTTCAAAGGGTTGCAAATAAAAGTAATAAAGCCTTCAACACAGAATGCTAACTACCATCATAACTACCATTTTAAAGTCCTTGGTATGATTTCACATGGGATTAAACTCACTGCTTAACCACTGAGCCACAACAGAGATATATTTTCTGTATTAAATGTTCTTTTTTACAGAAAAGTTCCTAAACATGTTTTTGTTAAATTGTTTTGGGGAATATTTTGTTATTTATGAAGATTAGATTTAATCCAAAACTTGGGGCGGTAGTGAAGATGATAGAGTGTTCGACACTAATGCCAAAGGTTGCAGGTTCGATCCCCAGTTTGACCTAATGCCTCTAAAAAAATAATTCAGTACTGGTTCTACCCAGGAAACGGACTTTAGAGCAATTCATATAAGTTTTGTTCTTTCTTCTACTGCTGCGAATGCATATCAGAATTGTTTCTGTGGTTTTAACATTTAAAGATGCAACACCTTAAACGTCCTGTTCAGTAAATGATGGAAAGTTTATTGAATCACAAAGAGGAAGGTCCCATACGGAGATAACGGTTGATTCCGTTCTTGTAGTTTATTTGTTAATACACAGGTCAGTATTTTCCGTTTTATTCGTCAATGTTTTAGCAAAACCTGAAGCTAGCCAATGAGTGGCTTTACTGCGGGCAACAAATGAGTATTTTGTTAACAAAATTAAAGAACTTTACGCTAAAAATTATATATACTGTTCAATAACTATTGCGTATTGTGTCTCACAATACGCAATAGTTATTAAACAGTATATATAATTTTTTACATAAATAGGCAGTTTTACTGTTAACCGTTTACTCCATAGATACGCGTTTTCCAGCACCAATCACAGAAGGCCATTGAAAACAGTGCAGGAAGAGTTAAGATTGCTTGTGACGAGCAATCTGAACACTTCCTTCACTGTTTTCCACTCTGTCAGTTAATATAAACATGATTCACCCATTGCTGATACGTGGTGAATTAATGCTTTCAATATAAGAGGTGTCCAAAGGCGTCTATATGAAGTAAAGGGTTAAAATCGAACAAAATCAACGTTACAGATGAGGCCTCTTTAAAGCTAGTTTGGTTAAATGTCTATGGTAACTCATAAAGAGATTTTTAAAAACAAGCATAATGACTAGTATACATATAATATATTCTTTTAAACATTTACTTGCTTATTTCAGGTTTCCCATCCTGGGTCGACATTTGACATTACATATGTGAGATTGTTTAGAGTCATAGATGCTATAAGGTAAGAACGATGATAAAAGTTGCCAATCTTTTGACGTTATTTGTGTTATATCTGGATTGTGCAAGTTACATACACAAAGAATGACTGAGTGGTGTAAAGCAGTGGTCAAGATCACTTGACCTGTCACCGATGTGGTCACGTGTCAGAGCGCTGGGCCGAGGTTTGTGAACCTACAATAATGGCCCTGTATAATGCAGTAAAATTAAAACCTTTTTTTTTTTTTTTTGCAAAATTGGATGTTTTTATATTTTAATTACATAAACTACTATATTCCTTTAAAAAAATCTAAAGTTGTTTTTCAATATTACAAATACTTCAAACCTTAAATCAAAGAAAAGCATTCAGGTGACCATGATTTTAGACTAAAAAAGGACTGGAAAACTGTATTTTGTTTAATTAACACTGATTAAACAATATTAAAGTAACCAGTCAAAAAAAAAAGATTTTTTTCAGAGCTACAGATAAAGTTTTGGTCAATTGGGTAATTACCCCCTGTTTTTGAAACAATTCGGTATTTCTGATTTCAATTGGGTAATGAAAAAACCATCACCCCCTGAAATAAAATTAATTGGGTATTTTGTCCCAAAAACATAAATTGAACCAGGTAGTTTAGTTGCATTTAATTAAATTGTTCCTTACTTGAACTGAAACTGCATATTGGTAATGTACATGGTCATCACAACAAAGGTATCTTCCTTTCACAACACTAAACTATTTATACAGTCTGCCTGACTCAAATAACCAAGAACGAAAGGTTAACTGTTTTGAACTAAAACACTGTAAACATTCAACTAAGGTAACTTTTGTCTTTTTACATAGTTCAATGTCACTGATATTAATATAGTTTGGGTTTTTTGGCAGTTCTGGGTTTAAAACCAGTGCACAACCTTGCCATCTTTCTCCTTTTTTGTCTGAGCCAATGTTGTACAGCTGGTGTTGCATCATACACCGACGAACTTGGGCCAAGCATACTGATGGTCATCAATGTGTTTAATGTTTCAGTTCCTAGTGATGCTCTAAACTTACTTTTAAGTCTATTTTGTGTACTAAATGTACGTTCACATTCAACACTTGTGGGCTGAAGACACAGGGCAATTGTTGCAAGTTTTGATACATTTGGCATAATGTCACCATGAAGAGTTATGATTCTTTTGCACAGTCTATTAACACTCAAGTTTGCATATGAGCCATTGGCCATCCCTTCATACCTGAGCCATTCTTTTTCTAACTGTTTTGCATCAAGGAGGGGTTGTACTGTTCTGACTGTTTCCTGTGTTCCTTCAATCAAGTTCCCTTCAGTAAATTTCACAGACTTTTCATAGCCATACAATGCAGATAGAGACTCAAAGGCAGTTTTACACTCTTCCTTAGATGAACACTGAAGTTGTGAGGACTCGAACAAACAACTGAAATCATCATAGATTGCACTGTCCTCTTTTCTGAATCTACAGCCAATGTTTTTCTTCATCCTCTTGATATATTCTGTTCTAACATTGCCAAACTCACTATCCATATTTGCATGATAAGCTAACTTTTCTCCCTCATACTCCACACCATCATCATTTTTTTTAATGCTAACCTCATCTCAGCTAAGCATTCTCCATCATTTGTCTCAAAATATGTGAGCTTAGAAACTGTCCCATCTATCAAGGGTTTTATTTCACTGAAGAGAATATTGTTTTTCTGCAGACCACAACTCAGTACAGCTAACTCATTGTGTATATCCAGAACAAAAGCTATGACTAATGCTACTTTGTAGGAGCTAAAGTACTTGCTGAGACCCTTTGCCACTGCATTTTTCTCACCAGCAACTTTGGATAATGTCACTAAGACTGATGCAAAACACTCATATACAGCCTTGACTGCATTTCTGAGTCCAAGCCAGCGAATAGAGTAAGGCTCTTTAACTGTTACTTCTGGCTCTTCAAGAATTTTCTGGATATTTTTCAATGCCTGTGTCCTGTTACTGGAAGCGCTTATAAACAAGTAGAGTGAATTGAACTTCTCTCGAAATTTCAACATAAATTCATTTTTTTTGATAGAGTCTGTGCATGCAAAATTAAGCCGGTGCGCCATGCAGTGTGTTTGCACACAATAAGGTGCATATTTACTAATCAATTGTTTTCCTACACCTGTTTTTTTGCCTAACATAACTGCAGCTCCATCTGTGGCCAGTGATGTGCAGTTTGCAAGATCTATTCCACGTTTTTCAAACTGTTCAGCTATAAAGTTCACAATAGTATGTGCACAACCATCATCAAGATGCACATTACACAACATTTTGGTCTGAGCTTCACCTCCTTTTACAAACCTGACACACATACTAAGTTTCTTGTCTACAGTTACATCTGTGCTCTCATCTAACATTAAAGCAAACACACCAGATGCTTTGATATCATTCACTAATTCCAACTGAAGAACATGAGCAATAGATGTTTGCATGTCTTTAAGTGTGTCCCAGCTAAGATTGGTATACTTCATGTTCAAACCATTTTTCGTCTGTAATTCTAGCAACTGATTTATTGTGTTGGTTGGAATTTTAGACTTTGCTGCCATGTAAACAGTGTTAAAAACCAGTATATCACTATTGTCAAATGACACTGGGGTATCACTATCTAACTCAGTGTCAATAGAACTATGTGTAGCCATATTCTTAATTTTCTGCTTTTCATATGCAGCATATGCAAACTTGTGTTCTGCACTTTGACTATGTCTAACAATCCCAGATAACTGAAAGTTAGGGGGACCCTTCTGTGGCCCATACATTTGTGAGTTTTAATTGCTGCTGCATGTTTGTGCAGATTTTACATTTCATACGATCCGTAGCAGACCCATTAACAGTAACATTTAACCACGAATACTTCAATTTCCATTCGGCTACCGTTTTTGTACTCACAGCGTCAGAAGAGTGCTTTTTTGGGGCTTCATCTGTGTCAACAAATCGTCTAATATTTCACTCGCAAGCTCATTTGGGTCTACAATTACACTGGTCAGGAGATCTTCAATAATCTGTCGGCACATTCCGTCACTCTGTACTTCCGACGATGTAAAATAACCGCGCAAAGTATTACTTTGGATCGGCAAGGTTTGTTTTTTCCTGCCTCGCGACGACATGATTGTGAAAGAGGAAATGAAAGCATTCAATCGCTGTTTACCGGCTATTCCTATATTACCTGCGCAGTAGTGATCACGCGCGGGGAACCAGACAAGGCACCCTAAGAATTTAAATGATCGAAAAGAACAGAAAAAAAATAACTCTTTTTTTTTATTTCCCAATTATTGCAGACGATTATCTCATTAAACTAAGAAAAGATGCATACTATAGTTTAAACTATTGAAATGGTTAGATTGTAATTCGACATCCATTACATTTACATCCGTTACATATTTAATATTTTAAATGGGGCGCCATAATATTCGATAAGACCATCGGTCCTTTATTTATGCAAAATAGTCTACAGGATACATTTTGATTGGACAATAAGTTCTGCGACGCTGTGTGTTACAATTCTTCAACTTTAAATGGATAATATATATACACTCTCAGTTGTCAAATTACTGATTACGCAACAGTATATATATATATATCGAGAACTGTATAAAATGATACGACACAGCGCGTGCCCTTGACCATTTACACGGTCCGATGGTAGGATAAATTGTCGGCAAAGTCAATATCGCTTTGACCTAAACGACTAGACTGGCATTTTGTTACTAGTGCTTATTTTAGTCACTCGCTTTTCTAAATTTCCACTCGATTTAAGTGAGTATGCGTGTCTAAATTTGAACCCTGAGAATTACCGAAAAGAATGTATATCGTACCGAGACGATTTTACGTCGATTACGCGCATGGTTTTGAACATTTGCGTATTGGGGTTTCCTGAATGGGTTTTTGTACGCATGTTTTTTAATTTAATTGCGTTTTTGATAAAATCAATTGCGTTTTTACGCAAATACGCAACCTATCTGTAGCTCTGTTTTTTTAGTTATGTTGATGAAACAGGAGTCCAGTCCCATGACATTTATATAGAGAATACGAAATTGCATCCGGAAATTTGTTCATTAAAATATCTAAAGGAGTCACTAAATAATAATATGTACACTCATTTCCATTTTGCTGGCTGCAAATGTAATACAGAAGAACTTCGGTGGCTCGAACCAGACAGGACTGGACAAAATAGTTCGAGTTAAGGGTTGTTTGAGCCAAGTATTAGTTAATATCATACCATACATTTATATACATCAAAATAGGAAATCGACTTGGGACCAAATAAGTGGTTTGAGCTATATGTGGTGTTCCAGCCGTCCGTGTTAAAGCCAACGAAGTTCTACTGTAATAGTAAATTTGAAAAAATCCAAATTTTAATGTTTTTTATATTTAACAAACTGTTATAAATGGGTATGTTAAGTATATTTATTTTATATTGATTGTAAAACATGTTCTTATAACTTATACAAATCTTGCTCGAAGTTTTCCTCAGTATAACAAGTACAAAGCATATGCGAACTGCATGTCTTGCTCTAGGGTAATACACATGACTGTGATGGAGGATAAAGCGCTGACCCTATGATATGGTGTCCAATGCTGTATCACAAGACTGAATGCGTTGATATACATTAAAATCATAAATATTTGTTTATCAAAATATACATACCAGTAATTATGAAAATATTGATTTTGAAAGATTATTGTTCTTTGAAATAAATATATTATTATTAGACAGATGTACATCCTTTGGTGTGGTACAATTTGTTTTTGCCATCCTGGTTAGCTCAATCAGGGGTCGTTAGTTAGAATCTCCGCCCAGTAACAGTCTATGTGATGGTTGATATATGATATTGCATCTACCGGTAATTGTCATTTGTCTCTCACCACTAATTCAAGTGGGAATGTTATCAGTTTCTTGCGAAGATAGGTGTGCTTGAGTGCTGGTTAACTTTCCAAGATCCCAGGAAAGAGTTGTTAGGTTAACTGATCATCTGTTAGCCCTCGATGGCATTAAAATGAGGTGAAATATAAAAACAAAATCCATTTGTTTTACACTGTGGTTTTATGTTTCAGGATAAAGATACAGAAAAGCCTATCTGATCAGTTGTTTGAGTTTCCTGTATCTAAAGATTGGAAATTCAATGGTCGGCCATGCTCACCCCGAGTGCTGTTTGTGTTTGCCATGTCCACTATTGAGTATGACCCTGATGACACAGTCGAGTCAGGAGGGTTCAGAAATCGACCACAGGTACTTTATTAGGTCACCTGAGACTTTGTCTCAAGGGACCTTTTGCCATCGCCTTTTGTTCATCATCGTGCATCCGTAACAATTGACATTTTCAACTTCTTCTCAGAAACCGTAATCTCAATCCTGATGAAATTTTGTATGCAGCTTTGGTACCTAAGGGTGAATCAAAATTGTGAATTGCAAGGTCCCTATCCCTCTGGGGCTTTGGGGGCGGGGCCAAAAGTGTAAAGTTAAATGCGTTTTTGTTGTGATTTGTTATTGCTGACATGATGGTTAATGCTTATATTTTATTGACAAAAGTTGGAAAATATATTCATATAGTTTTATGTCATCAAGGATAATCAGGTGACCGTTAAGGCCCATGGGCCTCTTTTATGTCTTTATTTCTCCTTTATAAATTATTTTGCTTTTTTGTACAATTTAAAAAAAAAATGTAATTTGGATGCTACTCAAAAACTTCTTTACACAATATGGCCTCTCACTCATAAAAGTTACTTTCTCTTTGAGAGTTTAATTGCTTCATTTCAATCTTGTACTTGACCTCTACTAAATAGGACAACAGGCAGGTGAAAATTCAGTTTCACAATTTCCTGTGCAGTTATTTATAAACTCTGGTATTAGACTGTCGAACAGACCCAGATCTCACTGGGATATGAACACGTTAATTGGTCAGCTGCTTGACATAACGTTAAATGATGTCACTGTTTTGGCAAAGTGAATTGTGGGAGGGGCATAAAATTCCCTGCTTTTTCATTGAGATTAACAGAAATGATTTGGGCGATATCAGCGTATGAGATTATGAAAGTATACTCTGGTATAAAGTGTGTTTTTTTCAAATCTGTATAGTATGAAGAAGAAATAACTCACTTTTTCATGAAAAAGTGAAATTAAAATTTAAATGTTTGTTTATTATCATGTCACCCCTATTGAAAGGGTCAGTCACAGTGTGCTGAGACACCTTTATGTTGTACATAGTTACTTCCTGAAACCTATCCTTGCCAGGTGTCCAGCTATTAGACATTTGATACCCCTTAATTTAACTTGCTAGACCACAGAAGACAATAAATATTCACTGATTCCCTGCCACATTGCCAAGTTAAAGCCATCTCAACAACAAGATAGACTTGTATAAAGTACCAGTATCTTCTGTATTAAGTTTCATCACATCAGGTACAGTCTGTGAGCAAATAGAATCTGTTCAATATTCTTTGAATATTATCTGTGTTGTCCGTATAACTTGACATTTGTTCATGAACAATTTATTTTTCCAGTAAAGATGTCGTGAAAAAGTAAATGGTTAATATACCATTTTTCTGGTTTATTTGATGTCAATATAAAAATCATTATAATAATAAAAATAATATTGATAATACATATCCAAGTCAATCTTCGATGAGGTCCTCCAAGAATCTCTTACCATAATAATGCTCTTGTACTGTCAAATTTGTTAGCAAAATGGAATTTTGCTTCATTGCTCAGCAAACTCATTGTATAAATTTAGTTGTAAATGAACACGAATATAAGATCCTTTATATTATGAATAAAACAATAATTTGACAAGAGTTCTTGCTCAACTCAAATACAAGTGAACTCATTTTAATAAAATAAATGTAAGTTCTGTCAAACCTGTGTCAGTGGTCACCTCTATTAATCAACCACTTGTCTTACATCACATTTTTTATTTACTATTTTGATAATTTTAGTTTTAATCAACCTGTATTAAGCTGCCATCTACCTTAAGGGGTAATCTTGCTATTTCCCTTGAATGGTTGTTTAAAACAGGTTTTACTGTTCTGTACTTTTCTACCTGAACTAGCATTAATACTTTCTCAAATTTGAGGCCAAGTCAAAAGTTTGTGCTTTAATCTGGAATTCAATTTGAATCCAATACATCAGCAGTGGTATAATGGTGGAGCATCTGTCTTGCAAGCTGAATGCTGTGGGTTCAAACCCACGGCCTGCTCATACCAAAAACTTGAAGAATGGTACTAGAAGCGTCCTCAGTCATCACTCAGCATTTAGAGGAAAGTTCTAGGTCTAGTCAGCCCAGTGTCAGTATAATATGACTGGGTGGGTATCATACCCATACCTTGTGTCTACGGCATGATACTACAGTGTGGCAGCACTCAGAATACTGTCTCGAGTGGTTTATTTATTTATTTTTTTATTGTTACTTTTTTGTTTTTCACTCCATTTCGATCCATGAACCATTGAGAAAAAAAAAATAAATTCCTACATTCCGACCCAATTTTTTCCAGCTAGTCACAGGAAACAAAAATTCTTTTTTTCATTTGGTCTTATATACTTGTTTAATGAATGTGTTACAATACGAATGTAATTGTATATAATGATGGCTGTGATATTTCAGCGTTTGACCCCAATAAAGCGACTGCAACACAGCATGGAGGACCAGATCTACAAGATTCTGAGGAAGTCCCGGGTGATAACAAATATAAGGTAAAGCACATTAAATGGATCACTCTCTCTCTCTCTCCTACTACCTCTCTAAGCTGGACATAAGGGGTTTGTTTCATAACCTTCATAAGTCTCAGAATTTTGTTCGAACTATTAAGACATTTTTATTATTTTATGCTTACCAATAGGTGGGTGAGGATTTAATCGTTTAATACATGTTTATAAATGAGCTGGCACGTAGGAGACTTTCTCCAATTTCTGCTCATAAAAGATACGGGTTTTCCGTAATGGGCGAACATTTTATCATGCATGACTCATGACATTTTTCTCGCTTGACCTGACAGAAATCTGGATCAAGATTTACGTTCATCTGTTTCCTTATTAATAACTCATAATCGTGTATAGTTTTATGTTCATGCCTATGAAAATAGTTTATGAGTTTTGTTGTAGATAAATGTAAAAAGAGTTGGATGTTACATCAGAATAATAATGTGAAGAGGTGATGTCCTTAGGGTCTTCTGTGGCCGAGTGGTCTGAGGCGCTGTCTCAGGATCACCTACCTCTCACCACTAAGATCATAGGTTCGAGTCTTGCTCGCTCCAAAACTTTTAAGTGGGAAAGTTTACCAGTAACTTACGGACAGATTGAGATCCTACTCAGATTCATTCTGAGGTCTTCCCCAACCAATAACACTGGATGCTATATATAACCTGTAATGTGTTGAAAGTGGCTATAATCCATTCTTTCATTTGAAATCCGAAAAAACATGTGTTGTCTTTTGTTAATACAGTTTTGAACTTTAGTCTCAGAATGAATCTTAAGAAGAAGCAACGTCCATCCGCGAGTCACTAGCAAACTTTCTCACTTAAAGATTTTGGAGCAAGCGGGACTCGAACCTACAACCTTAGCGATGAGAGGTATGTTATCTTGAGATGGCGCCTTAGACAACTCAGACTCTGCATATACTCGGTCTAGATCTTCCTCCGCCAATAAAACTGGATATGCCTTAAATTATATGAAATGTGTTGAAAATAGCGTTAAACCCAATTTGATAAAAAGGAAGAAAATATAGACATTATGTCACAGATTAGTGGTTATTTTGATTAATATTTTGTCCATTTTCAGCAACAATTCCCTGTTTGCTGTACCGGCCAATCAGGAGTTTGTATTCCTGCAGGTACATCAGAATGAAGCTACTGACCCAGTTTCATTTTATCTTCAACAAATTAAAGAAAACAGCGGGATCCGAGATTCTGGTAAACTTTGAGATTATATATATATCAACATCTTAATTTCTCTAATACGGCTGTCGGTGAAATATTTGAAGTTGATGAGATATGAGTCAAATGGTTGAGTCACATGTAAAAAAATATGTTTGTTTGAATGTTTAGCATCATTATTATGCCATCAAAGGCTGACAGACTATTAGTTAACCTTACCACTTTTTCCTGGGATCCTGGATGGTTAACCAGTGCTCAAACTCACCAATATTTGCAAGTGACTAATAACTTTTCCATTTGAATCAGTAGAGAAATAAAAAAATGCTCTCATACCTATAGTCATTGGTGAAATATATTACACACTTTTTGTCATAGTTAACCACAAATTTGTGATATAGGATGCAGTAAAATAATTTCAGAGTAATATTTGCACCATGTAGATGTGTAATTTTCATACATTGTGTCCGTTTAACTTGATATGAGTAATTAAGGGCCATTGTGGCACATTGCAGTACATAATAAAAATGTGTACAAACAGTTAAATCAATAAATTGTTGTCCTTAGAAACTGATTCACCAAGAAGCAAGAGTTATCAAACAAGTCGTAGGACACAGTCAGCTGGTACCAGCGAGAGGTCAAGGTCATCTGTGCTCTCCAGAAATGGAGGAGAAAACAGCTTTAAGGAGTTTCTATGGCAACATATCGACATGGCCTTGACAAAAGGTTTTGATGACAATGTAGGGAGGCACCCAGTGGCTGCAACATTTGAGGTAAGGTTTTGGTCTGACAACCCTGTCAGGGATGTATATAGATTAGAAAAAGCAACTTCAATTTCATGGAAATTTGTGTATTCATGCAAAATCTCACAAAATCTCATTTTCAGTTATCTTAGCTTCTATTCATCTCAAGGATATAAATCAAAATTGTTTCTTTGCAAAACAGACCATTCTCCCTCCCAGTAATATGTAGTAAAATTATTGAAGTACTTCAGGGCTTTGTTCAGTTTGGGTAAAAATAATAATTTTGATAACATAAGTCAACTCAACGACATGTTGACTTTAAACATTGAACAGAGGAAACGTTTCTGAGAGCTTTTGGCTTGTGTTTAATCATGTGACTTAAAGAGAAATGGAGGAACACATACGCTGTATGTAGTCCGATCTTCATTTACTTTGCATTCGCTTAGTCACAGTTTGTGTTTATAAACAGAGTAAATATAATTTTTACCCTGCTGATCGCAGCTCTTGTGTATGCACATACAATCACTCACTTCCCTTCTACTAGTATTTTCAGCCTTGCAAACTTACAATTTGCCTTGGTATAATTTTACCTGTTTATGACCCTGGGGCATTGCATACAAGTCATTGAATTGATTGATTGAATATTAGCGTCATTTTTATGCCATTGAGGGCCAACAGATGATCAGTTAACCTAACAATTGTTTCCTTTTCCTTGGATCCTGGAATGTTAACCAGTACTCGAGCACACCCGATCTCCACAAGTAACTGATAACTTACCCACTTTGATTTGTGGTGAAAAAGGAATGATAATTAGACACAAAGTCATACTTTGGAGGGAAAATAAGTAATAAATAAATCGTATGAAAATAAGTAATAAAAACATCAAGGGAAACAACCATAATAACTATACAGAAATAAACTGCAGCTCTGAGAGTTATCTGTTTGTGCTTAATTATTTGACATAAAATGAAATGGAGGAATAGGGCTGAATTCCATGTACATGTACTTTTCATTTGGTAGGTCACCGTTTGTGATTATAAACACAGTAAATATATCTAACCAATCTGAATGCAGTCAAGATTACAAAAAAAAACTACTAAAGTACTGAAAAAAAACACAAAATCATGAAATTTTACTTCAAACTGCAATATTTTTAATTCAATATTATTTTACATGATGGAAACAAAGAATTTATGGTTACATACAAACTTACATTTCATGTAAGAGAAATTAATTACCAGTGTCTCCTCTCGTAAATCAGCCTGCCTCTTAGTACACAGTTGTGCCCATTTTCATGCCACGGTAACATGATTCTTGCAAAATGTCCTTTGTAATTTGATTTAAAAATATTTCCAAAATGGTTTATTAGGACTGTGGATGAGTAGAGCAAAACCTGGCATAGCATATACTGCAATAACACATCACTGGTGTTAAAAAATGACTTTAACAGATGCATGTATTTATTAAAAAAAAAAACTCTTTAAATAAGGTGTCATTGCACTGTTATTTAAAAATGACCAGGCTGGTCAACCTACCACTTTTTGTGCATTTTTATGTGTAGATGCATTCCTGCTAAGAAAAAAAAATACTTTAAAAAAAGATTCTATGTAGACAATTTTTTTACTGTTGAAATCGTAGACCTTGTTTTATATATAACAAAGAACAAAATTCAACTGTGTAGTGAAACCTTATTCTATATAGAACTAAGAATAAAATTCAACTGTGTAGTGAGACCTGAATTTATGTTTGGGGAAAGGTATACATGTATGGTATTTGAATGATAATTATGTGTAAGTAACAACTCATTCTGTTTTATATAGCATACACCAGTGAATATTAAGCTGAATGATTTTTACTTCACTACTTTTTATATAAACTTTATTTGAACAGCTGGCCACTAGTGAGACATGGTTTGCCATGGCAATGAAACTGTTTCATTACTTTTTTTCGGAGAAGCTTGATTCCAAGATACAGCCGCACTTCAACACACTGAAATCTCTCATGGAAACAGATCTACGCTTCTCAGAAAAGTAAGTTTTCATATTTCATATTTTGTCACCTAAACAGCAAAATTATTGTTAAATACAACCATCACTGTCAGTGGATATGAAAAATAGCTTTATAGATTTTTTTCTAACAAGTATAGACAAACCTGAGCAGCCACTTGTCTTTAGAAGCCACATTTGCTATTTCCCATTTACATGCTTTCAGAGAAAATTAACCTGTATTAAAAAGTCACGTTTGCTCCTTCCCATGACCAACTGCTTAAGACAGGTTTGACTGTATGCATCAATTGATTGATCGATTGCATATTTAGCGTCATTTTTATACCATCAAGGGCTAACAGACGATCAGTTAACCTAACTACTATTTCCTGGTATTAACCAGTACTCGAGTACACCCCATCTCCGCAAGTAACTGATAACTTTCCCACTTGAATCAGTGGTGAGAGACGAATGATAATGAGACACAATGTGGTATATCAATCATCACAGGGACTGTTGCCGAGCGGGGCATTCAAACTCACGACCCCTGGATTGATAGACAGACGCTTAACCGACTGAACTAATCGGGCCCGGCTGTATGCATCAAAAATGGAAACAACTGTATTTTCTGTTTATTAATTTTCAATTAATTAATTGTTCAGAATTCCCATATATGGATGTTTCACATAGATATGACAATAAATAGACCAACTATTAACATGGTTAATTTCTACAAGGGATTCTTCCAGACTTTTTTTCGGACCATTCTATCATAATTTAGATGACTGACTGAGAGGGAAACAATATACACCCTATGCCGACTGTCTGTTGCAGGCTAATCTGAGTAATTATTGTTTTGCAATCCGTCCGTGTGTCCCCAAATCCTTGTCCAATGCTATTTCTCTACAACTTGGAAATTTATGAAACTTGCTGGGATGCATCACTATCAAATAGAGATGTGTGTATTGTCTTTGTGTTTCAATTTGATGATTTTTCACAGGGTTATCGCCTTCAATTCTGTTCATTATCAAATCTTGTTTTTGATTTTTTTTTTATTTCTCTACAACTTTTCATTGGAAATTTATAATATTTGCCAGGATGCATTATGACCTAGTGAAGATGTGCATATCGTCTTTGTGTTTTGGTTCCATAAATAATCAGAGTTGTGGCCCTTTTCAAATCTTTGCTTATGATTTTTTTACCAAAAATCTATTCTCAGAATTATTTTCCCTTTACACCCACTTCCTCTTTACAAACAATGTAGCTAGGTAGGATGTGTCCATTTTTTTGGATGGCTTTAATCAATTTGATAATTAACATTATTCATTGATTCCATACATGTAGTATATACTCTTCATATTTTTGGATTTTCATTTCTTTCAGTCGCTGTAACAAAGTATTGCCAGTAGCAGAAAGCTCATATCAGGAAAATCTGCCCACGCACTATGTTACAAATTACCATTTAAGTAAGGTAGGTATGATTTCTGTGAGATCTGCTTTACATCTCCTCTAAAGAATGGCATGCTTCTTTTGCAGTATTTTACGGTAGTAAGGCATTGTGGGAGTGCATGTAAAAACTGAATATGATCACGGTGTGAAACACTTCTTTCTGAGAGCTGTTTGAGGAAGCCTACAGTACCAGGAATAGCCCGACTGTGGAATCA
Organism: Panopea generosa; assembly: GCA_029582155.1. Lineage (NCBI taxonomy): Eukaryota > Metazoa > Mollusca > Bivalvia > Adapedonta > Hiatellidae > Panopea > Panopea generosa. Next base: position 26,664,493 of record CM055910.1, read on the forward strand.
AACCTGCAACCTCCTTCATGCAAGGGGGCCTCTTGTGTCTTGAGTTGTCATTAAGTTAAGTCGCTTTCTCAAGATCACTTATGTCTTTCACTGTTGAGGTTATGGGTTTAAGCGCAGCTGAAAATAAAATGAAAAGAATTTGCTGAGTTTACTTATTCTGAGACTCATTGGAATTTATTCTAAGGTTTTCCTCCAACAATAAAACTGGATGTCGTATAATAAGCGGTACATGTAATGTGTTGAAAATGGCGTTAAACACCTTCCTTGATGCAAGGTATGTACTTTGCCACTAGATCCACTGTGGGTCATGGAGCAAATATTCAATCTACTAGACCACCTTCTTCTTAATATAAAGCCGAGCCTGATTAGCTCAGTCGTTAGCACGTCTGACTGTCAATCCAAGGGTCGTGAGTTCAAATCCCCTCTCGGATGTTTGATATACGAAATTGTGGCTCATTATCATTCATCTCTCAATGCTGATTCAAGTGGGAAAGTTGTCAGTTACTTGCGGAGATAGTACTTGCTTGAGTTCTGGTTAACCTTCCAGGATCCCAGGAAACAGTGGTTAGGTTAACTAATTGCCTGTTTACCCTCAATGGCATAAAAATGTGACACTAAATATTCAATTAATCAATCAATCTTAATATAAGTTATTATAAAAAAATCAAACAAATAATTTTTATAAGGTGTTAAATCCATTAATGAAACTTAACATAGAGGATCTTACATGACTGGTTGTTTGATATTGAATTTTTTTAACTAGTTGGCAAAAATATATCATATATGTACAAGGGTCAGCTGAGCATTATATAATTGCCTATGACTTACTAATTAAATAATAAATGAACATGAATGTAAGATTCCTTTTATCTCGATACTCAGATAATTGGTACATTTACCATTTATTGTTGCGGTCACATCTACAATGAATGAGAAAAAAATTGGTTTAATTAAGTTTCCGTCGGTCATTGTATGGCGTATTGTTATAGAATGAAGTCATTTTACAGTGACAAATCTATGTCGTTTAGATTTTGCAGTTGGAAAGTAGGTATGCATTTTGTGTACGAGAGTTTAGTTATACAGGAAATATCGAGTGATGACTCATTAGTTATTCTAGGTTAATACCGGTACAAAAAACATATCATGGGTTAATTGAACTTTTGTACCATAGACTGCATATATGTGATTAATATATTCAATGAATATTTCTCATTAAAAGATTGAATACTAGTTCTACAACAAAGGTAGCAATTTGCATTTTATATAAATAATAACCGGTGTTTCAAACAGATGTTTCAGTAACTGTTTGAACGCAATTTTAAATTTGTATGTTTTAAAATTTTCAGCTTTCACAAGCAAAGAAAGTATTCAGTCAGTTTGCCCGAGGGCCGGCCTGTGATAAATACATGAAGCAGCTCGAAGAATCCTGTGAAAGGTTCTGGAAAAATGGGAGACAACTCTGTGAGGAGATAAGTCTGACAGGCAACCACTGTGTCAATCCGGTAAGGCAATGAAAATTAGCTGAGGCCTGATACATGTTACTTCATTATTTTAAATAATGACCTAACTTAGCTTTTCTGCTTCCATTGATTTGTACCTTGTCTCATTATTTGTGAAAGGAAATATAAATTTGCTACAGGTTACCATTTATTCACTTGATTTCTTGAACAGGTAAAATGTTTACCAGTTATTAATTTTGAAGACTGTCATTAATGGTGTTATTTGACCATGACAATTTCTTGAACTAGTAAAATCGGATAATTTAAACTGGAGTTAGGTCCTTGAATCATCAAATATTGTACTATTTGAATCTGCAAACTGTTCTTAAATTGTAGTTATATATCAGTTATCATATTAATATCTTGGACATGTTATTGAACTGGCCAAATTGGATAATTAATATTGGAGTTAAGACATTCGAATCATAAAAGATTACCCTGTTTAAAATATTTGAGAATACAAAACAGGATTGCATAAAACTTAATACATACAAAATGATAAATATTTTGTAAATGATTAATGTAATCTTTAATTGGTTGTGGGTTTAAACTTAATTATTACCACTTTGTCTGCTATCGGAATTTTTTGTTGTACAGTTACACAGAACGGAGGACCAGTCTGAGACAGAATCTAACGCCCATCTACCAGCGTGTGCTCACTCTAGTCAGCTGAAAATGAAGGCTGCTTGTAATTGCGGTCGCAAACAGGCTGATAAGGATGACCCCTTTGATCACAAGGTTGGTGATGTCATAGTATATAATAAAACTGAGATATTCAAATGCGGAAGGTTGACAGAAGGAAAAAGATTAGGTATTTAATTTATGGTGCAGAGTATCATATCGGCCGAGGATTGGAAATTTCTGAAATTTTCTGGTCTTGATTGTTTTCCATGACATCATTGTAGCTGTTGGTTAGAGTTTGAGGGCATGTTTGTTTCTTTAAAAGCAGCAACTTAATAATCATAAGATAGGTCATGGTAGTCTGTAGGTCAAGGTCATTATGTTGAAATGATTACAATTGTTTTGGATGCTGTTTTATTGTATGTTCTATATAGGCTTTATGCAACTTACAATTCACGGTGATAGGTTTTGAGTGAGGAAATGTTTCCTGTTAATTTTAAGTAAGGTCATGTAAAGTCAATGTCAAAAATGTAGTAAATACTGTGTTGTTTCTAGAGTAATGAACCAAAATTCTTTGAACTTTTTGTCAAAAACTGAATTATCATTGTTATATCTTGAATACAGTCACGGTATTGCTTTAGCCATTTGAACCTATTTGACCTTGATGTAACAAGCATTCACTTCATATCGTCCAGTAATGAAAATTATTACATTTCATACCTTCTAAATAGGCCGCCAATTATGATTTCTACCAAAAACTGGCAGAAGCATGTTGTGACAAACTTGATCACTTCACATTCCCGGTGTTTGAGCCAAGCACACTTGACGTTAGAGCGGCAGCATTAACAATCACGTTGTCACCAAAGACGAAGGTCCAGCCAAGTAAACTCACTCAGAAGGACTCGACGTCATCAGGAAAGGGAGGAGATATGAGTACCCTTACATCTGGCATCACTAGTCTCAGTTTAGCCTTGAGTTTAGGTATGGCTAGGTTTCACAGGTGCTAAATTAGGCCTCAATTAAAATATTGTTTGTTTTGTCCTTTACTACCAATCATTTTCATCTTAGGTAGGAAGGTAGGTAGGCAACTTAATATATTATATTTTATATTTTGTCAGACATAACGTCTAATTAATACCTTTTTCTTGCACATTATCTCTTTAAAGCAGCATAACCAGAAACTAAAATGTTTGTTTTATAAAGAAATGAACAGCATATATATTTATGAATTTTCGTGAATTTTTATTGCCTTTCGTGGGTTTATAACAGCCAATATTACCTCTCTAATATGTTAACAAATAGTTTTTAAATTTATATTTATTGATCAGTAATTCTCACAGGATTCAAACTTGGATTACCTAAGCGACAATCCTCAGATATAACAGAAATGTTGGATGCTATCCAATATTCTGGCACAAGCAATAAAAATATTTGGATGTGGGGGTGGGGGTGGGGGTGGGGGTGGGGGAGATCGGGGAGGAATGCAATAAAATAATTAGAGATGGTGCAATATTATTGGGTAGGTAGGTAAAGGACAAACAAACATTATTTCATTTAGGCCTTACATGTATTTGTAAGGAAATGTGATTATTTATAAAGAACCTTATTGCTTGGTTCCCAGTATTGACAGGGCTGTAATACTTAGTACTAAGGCCTGGTACCAAATGGATAATTTTAGATTTCCATGACCATGTCTTCTATATTTGTGTTGTTTAGTAATAAAACACTTACATGTACATCATTAAAAATGTTCGTTATAAACATATTATATACAATAGACTCTTTATGTTCACAATTAAGAACAAATGTCAGACATAGAATTACAATATTTACCACAAATATTTCCATATATCTCTTTGTATCCTTATTTTTTTTCAGAAATGTCATTCCCATCTGAGTGTATGAGAGTTGTTGATTTTGTTGTGTTTTTCTGTTCTATTATCTGTTTTAACAAGATTAATTTGATTTGAATTGTTGTTACATTTATGACAGCTTTATATGCATATGTGTATACCACATTGAGTTTTTACTGAGAGAAAGGATTATTAATGTTTCATGGGTTTGAGTTGAGAATGGATTATTCCATCGTGAGGGATAATTGAGGGATAATTATAATTGAGGGATAATTGAGGGATAATTTTTTTGGTGGTAATGAGGTTTATTCTCATGTAAGATACTTTTTTTCTTGCACACCGGACAAGAATATCTGCATTTATTTGGGTTAGATATTCCAATCTCACCCTAGGGCCGAGATAAAATTGTTGCGCTGTGATGTTAAAACAATCTATATGGCATAATGTATAAAATATATGACGTAAATCATATAATTAAACGTCTTAAAAGTGACCATTGTAAAATCTAAAATGATAAATTAAGTTAAAATAATTATTCAATGTGTTTGGTATGCATTCATGGCTCTTTCGGTTCGGATAGAAAATTCCGTCCCTTGGGATAACTGTTTTCATAGGAACTCGGCATAGCCTCATTCCTGCCAAAACAGTTTTCCCTTGGGACGGAATAGTCTATCCTAACCTCAAACCCATGTAAGATTCTTATAATCTTGGAATTATGAAAATTCGAGTTGTTTAACATGCTCTGCAACTCTGATAGAAAATTAACTTTGTCATGCCATGAATGGATCCAGTGAAGCATTTGTCACCTTGGAGCAAAAGATGGTCTAACTGTGTATATTTATATATCAGCAATTAGACTGGTTCTGCTCCAAGGTGATTAATTAGCATTTCCCTGTACAATACCCATCATGCAAAGTGGACTTGCCCCAACCACAAAACTGTTACATTGATTTTTTTATTTTGTTATAAGCGATTTTAAAAAAAATTGTTCTTGTACCATAGTGGTTTATTAGAACTGTATCCCCACAACAATATAAATAATATCTATGGTTAATTCAAGGAAGTATATAGATAAGGAAAAGAAACTGATTGAGACTTTATGAGTGCTTGTGTATTCACGTAATATCTCGCGAAATCTCATTTTCAGTTATCCTAACTTCCATTCATCTTAGAAATACCAATTTACACAATGATATTCTCTACAACACGAGACAATTCTCATCAAATTGTGGTTAACATTTATTCGAATTACTTATGATTACAAAATAAAAAACAAGGAAGATGCTTGATATATATATTTTTTAAAATTCAAGATCATTTTACTTGTTTAAATCATTATAAAGCAACGTTACATGCAGCTTACATTTGATGCATCAGAAATCAGTTTCCTGCTAAATCTGGATGAATACTTTGCCAAATTACTATTTCTTCATGTGCTCAATCAACATAAATATTTTGTTGAGAGATGCAAGCTTCTTATCCTTTTTAATTTAAGTATTTGGTTAAATAGTATAAATGCAAAAGATTTCTTCAAATATATAATTAATTATCTAATTATAGCAAATGTTGATAAAAGTGTAATTTCTGTTGAAGTAATCATTATAAATGTAATGTTTTGATTGTCTTGAATAAGGGTTAATTTTGAAAAACTATTATTTGTTCATCCCCTAGGTCAGTCAGGAGGAAGTGATCTGTATGGACATGGTGGTCAGAGTAACCTCAGTCCTCTACAGGATCATGATCAGGATACTGCCTCAAATCCATTTCAGTCGGAAGCGCAGACACCATCTTCCCCAGGTAAGTAACAGTATTTTGTAGTATATATATATATTGCTGCTTTTATATTAATTGCTAGTAATTAAATTACACAAGCCAGGTTATCAAGGAAATAACAAATCTCATTATAATGATAATTACTGGGCCAATGGGAACCAAAGTTGGGCCAATACCTTACCCAAGCCTGGTTACCTCGGCCTGTTTGTAACATGTCTGACTCTCAATCCAAAGTTTATGAGTTTGAATTTCTGCCAGACCACAGTCTGTGTATTGGTCATGAACTTTTTTCTATTGATTGAATATTTAGCATCATTTTATGCCATCAACGGCTAACAGACAATCAGTTAACCTAACCACTGTTTCCTGGAAGGTTAACCAGTTCTCGAGCACACCTCATCTCCGCAAGTAACTGATAACTTCCCCTCTTGAATCAGCGGTGAGAGACGAATGATAATGAGACACAATGTTGTATATCAGTCATCACGGAGAATGTTTCTGGGTGGGGATTCTAACTCACGGCCCCTGAATTGACAGTCAGATGTGTAACCAACCAACCAACCAACTAATCAGGCCCGGCAACTTTTTTCTTAGGCCATGCATCTCAAGCCTGTGAATATGTGTGGGGAAGTAGTCAGCAACTTGCTTGTCTGATACCAGGAACGATGATAAGGTGTGCATGAACTATTAATGAAAAAAGTTGAAAAACTTCTTAAGTCATTTCATATTGACTAGTAATCGTAACGAGCAATCTGAACACTTCCTGCACTGTTTTCCACTCTGTCAGTTAATATAAACATAATTCACCCATTGCTGATACGTGGTAAATTAATGCTTTCAATATTAGAGGTGTCCAAAGGCGTCTATATGAAGTAAAGGGTTAACTCTCGCCGCTAAGGTTGTAGGTTCGATTTCTACTTGCTTCAGAAACTTTATGTGAGAAGATTGCTAGTTACTTGTGTTAGGAAGGTGCTTCTACTCAGATTCATTCTTCCTCCATCAATAAAACTAGATATGCCGAATTGTGTTGGGGTTTTAAACCCCATTCATTACACACTGCTTTCAAAGAGGCGTTAACGGGTATAGAGAATAATGAAGGTGAGAAACTAAATACTGTAATAACAATATATAATATATACTACCAGTAAGCCCAGGTCCGCTACGGCAGCACTCGACAACGGAATACCTACCTGGTATGATCCACACAGAGTCTCCAGCAGGATTACTGCCAAAGTTCCCATCCTGGTCCCTGTGTTGCCTCGGTAAATCAAGTCTGTACACACACTCTCAAGGTAAGTATTAAAGAATTTTAGTTGTACTGGTGTATGGGGAAAGGATGGTTGTCACTCAGGCTAGATCCCATGGGTTTGAATCCAGGCTCTGTCCATAAATCTCTCATTTGCAACACCATGTACAGTTCTGTTTTGGAACTGGTACATGAGAGCAGTTCACTAAAGCTCTAAGCTCATTTTACAATTGAACGAAATGTATCGCTATAAATCAAAACAATTTAATATTTTTCATAAACAATATCGGGCAGTACTGTTGTGTGAAATGTTAATATTTAACCCTAAACATGCTTTAAGTCAGTAATATTTTCACATGGTTATAATTATATTCATACATGTATGTGCAAAGATTTTTGGTAAAACTAATTGTGATATTGCCCTATGTCTCTTTAACATTGTCAGTATGTGAAATGGGGATAAAAAAACGTAGTGAAACCTTTTGAATAATTCATGACTGACGAAGGGTCTTTCGTGACTGTGTGGTATAAGGCAAGATCAGTTACCTCACACCTCTAAGGTTGTAGGTTCCAATCCTGCTCGCTCCAAAAAATCTTTTATGTAAAATGATTTGCCATTACATTGTATGATGACAAGTGTAATTAAAATTATTTAATTTTTTTTATTGATTATCAATTTTCAAAGAAATATCAGTTAGTAGTTTTTTACTATTTTTTTCAAAACTAGCATGATTATATATGTTTTATTTAAAAAAAGGGCAACTAACTTCTTAACTATTAAGTTCCAAATAATATTTCCTGGAGAGTTATATTTTTTATGGTTATACGTCCATAGGTGTTAAGATTGATTAGATTTAGGGTCCTCCATGGCTGAGTGGTCACAGGTACCATCTAAAAATCACTAACCTCTCACTGCTAAGGCCGTAGGTTAGAGTCTTGCTCACTTCAAAAATTTAATGTAAGAAAGTTTACCAGTTACTTGTGAAAGGATGGTGGTTACACTCAGATTCATTCTGAGGTCTTCCTCCACCAATAAAACTGGATATGCCACATATAACATAAAATGTGTTTTGAAAATAGCGTTAAACCACATTGAAAAAAAAATTAAATGAATTCAACATTGTCACGTGTCACTTTAACAAAGATTTTTTGTTTTTCAGGAATGGACTTGCCGGGATTCCTTAGTGGCAGCAACTTTCTACTGCCATGGGACATAACAGTGCATGCAGAAAGGGACAAGTGGCCTGCTGTGGGAGAGGCCATGGGCAAGAAGGGAAAACAGAAGAAATCAACAAGGGGTAAAGGTTGGCACACTAGTAGAATTGGTGTTGTCATTGATACTCGTGTGATTATAGCTTAATCTGGCTTCTTATTATATTTTATGTCGATGCACAACCTGCTTGATCTGTTGTCATTCATGTTTTTTGTTATTATAGCAAAATCTGGCTGGCCTGTTGTCTTTCATGTGTTTTGTCATTCTAGCAAAATCTGGCTGGCCTGTTGTCATTCATGTGTTTTGCCATTATAGCAAAAACTGGCTGGCCTGTTGTCATTCTTGTGTTATGTCATTATAGCAAAATCTGGCTGGTCTGTTGTCATTCATGTGTGTTATGTCATTATAGAAAAATCTAGTTGGCCTGTTGTCATTCTTGTGTTTTGTCATTATACATATAGCAAATTCTGACTGTATTTTAAAATCACAGTATTTTAAGATTTCATACACTCGAGTAAATTATTTAATGGCAGTCATAACAAAACGTTATCCTTCTTCTGTAACCCATTGTCCTTGATACGAAAATTTTCAAAAATTAAAAATAAATTGAACTTACAAGATTTCATTAAATGAGGTGTTACGCTAACAGAGCTTTGAACAACTTGTCGCAGGTGTTTATTACCTGGTAAAACATAAGAATGTCTGTATTAAAGGGTATGAGAAAAAATTGCTGAAATTGTTTAAAAATTAAAATGCAGTTTAAGATGTAAAAACTTTTTCGTCTAACCTGGTTGTGTCATAGGCAAAGTTAAAACATCCCATTCAATTTTATTTTCTTATTTTGTTTAAATAAATCTGTATGACAACAAGGGTTCATTGAGTATTTATAAGCATCCAAGAATGTGTTTTGCATATTCTAGATAATTATAAATATATACTACATGTAACTGTAATATACAATAACATTTAAGTATTTTAAGGTAACCCTATTTGCCTCTCGCTACTACACACACTTTTTATTTCTAAAGGACAGAAATGGAATTTGAAACTATATAATTGTAGAACTGACAGAGGTGAATCTGCGAGTGTTCATAGGAGAAGAGTATGAGTGTCCACGTGGTCACAGGTTCTTTTGTAGTGGACCTGAGAAAATTATTAAAGTGTCTAGTACTAGTACGGTAAAGGTGAGTAGGTCATGGTCATTGGACAGAAGAGAATTATCAAGGTGATAAATATTAGTGAGTCACAGTACAGGTTATTTGCCAGGAGAGAATAATGAAAAAATGATGTCAATGAAATGAAGGTCATTGGACCAGAAAGAATGATTAACGTATTCAGCCCAAGTTTATCGTTAGTAAATTGGTGAAACATTTGACTGGAACGAATTGACCTGATGTGGGTTGTCTATCAAACAAAATAATAATCAAATCAGCAATCAATATTATTTCCAAACTGCCATTTTCCTTAGACAAGCTAATGGTATCCAAATAACCCTACACTGTATTACATTAGTATATAAAAAGTAGCTTTATTTGCCTTTTATATATGAAAACAGACTTTTGAGTTATGATGAAATTTGTTGGGTGAGATTTTATAGGAAAATATCATGAAATATCTAAAATAATATGTGTTAACATCAAATTTATACATTAAAATTGACCTGACAACTGACTTGTATAACTATAATTTATAGTTTACACATGATATGTAAATTTATATAGTTTTCTTTCTAAAATATAAATTATGGTTTAAATTATGAAATATGAAGGAAAAAAAATTTTATGCAAACATATGCTCTGAAAAATAATTACATGAATTGTACAATTGATTGTTGACCTTTTGACCTTGACCCTATTATATTTTCAGGACAATGCTAACAAGCTGATAAACCTTGACATGCCGCTTTACTGTCCCTGTCACTGCAGGTAAGTTGGGTGGTTGTTCTTTTGTCTGACTGCCAACTTCTCTGTCTGACTGCTTGCTTGTCTGTCTGACTGCCCACATGTCTGTCTGGCTGCTCACCTGCCTGTCTGGCTGCCCACATGTCTGTCTGACTGCCCACATATCTGTCTGACTGCCCACATGTCTGTCTGACTGCTCACTTGTCTGTCTTACTGCCCACTTGTCTGTCTGACTGCCCACATGTCTGTCTGACTGCCCACTTGTCTGTCTAACTGCCCACTTGTCTGTCTGACTGCTCACTTGTCTGTGTGTCTGCCCACTTGTCTGTCTGACTGCCCACTTGTCTGTGTGACTGCCAACGTGTCTGTGTGACTGCCAACGTGTCTGTCTGACTTGTCCACTTGTCTGTCTGTCTGCTCGCTTGTCTGTCTGACTGCCCACTTGTCTGTCAGACTGCCCACATGTCTGTCTGACAGTCCCCTTGTCTCTCTGACTGCCCGCTTGTCTGTCTGACTGCCCACTTGTTTGTCTGACTTGCCCGCTTGTCTGTCTGACTGCCCATTTGTCTGTCTTACTTGTCTGACTGTATTAGTGTTGAGAATCAGACACCAAAACTTTAAATCATGATCAGACATTAAATAAGCTGATTGGTTTTTGGTTAGAATTACTATAATGATATAAATTTGATCGAAACTTCACACAATACTTCCTACAATATTTCTTAGTCATTAAACCTACTACATTAACCAAGTTAGATAACTCTTGCATGAATATGATATTATAATTTTTTTCTCTCCCATGTGTGTATTAATGGTCAAAGCGGACACGGCGAGACATCATTCCGCGGAATTCATGTTATTTATAAAGTCTGTATTGCAAATTTACATAAAATTTGCAAAAGGGGTCCTCCATGGCCGAGTAGGTTAAGGTCCTGTCTCGAGATCACTTACCTCTCGCCGATGAGGTCATAGCTCACTCTTAAACCTGTATGAGAAAATTTGCCAGTTTCTTGCGGAAGGACAGTGGTTCTACTCAGGTTCATTCTGAGGTCTTCCTCCACCAATAAAACTGGATATGCCATATATAACCTGACTGAAATGTGTTGAAAATAGCGTTAAACCCCATTCAGACGTTTGTTGATTTATCTATTTGGCATGATCGGACTATTATTGTGGCTCATGAATGATCAGAATACAGTAGAACTTCAATGGCTCAAACCCAATAAGACTGGACAAAACAATTCAAGTAAGGGTTGTTCGAGCCAACTATTGTTCAACATCAATGTATATACATAGAAATAGTAATTCGGCAAGGACCAGAAAAGTAGTTCAAGCTATATATGGTGTTCAAGCCATCCCTGTTCATGCCAACGAAGTTATACTGTATTAACAGTCGGATTTCAGACACAACAATATCTGTACGACTATTTCTATTTCTGATCAGTTTAAAATCATAAAGGCTCAGTAAGGTACGTTTTTTTAATGTACTCAATTTTGAATATAAACTTGTGAGTTATATTTTTTAATTTCAGTTTATATGTGTTATAGAAGCCAAAATTCTTTGACCAAAACATTTGCCGAGAACAAAAGTAACTGGTATTTTACTTGATATTGCAGATCGTCTAAAGGTTACATGGCTCAGATGATGAGAGTTTATGTAGTAACACCAGAGGGACCACTAAGGGTCAGTGTCAACCCCTTGGTACAGCCGTCTCCTCACCCATGCCCAATATTTCATCCTGGAACAGGAGAGGAAATTGACCTGAGCCCGGGCTCAATATGGGTGTTAAGACTTCCGTATCCTTCAACTATAAAGAGTTTATTTCGGTTATGGAATAAATACTGGGATAAGTCAACATTTTCGAGAACTTTTTATCATGCAAAAACTAAAACCAAAACCATGACTTTTCATGTGCAGAAATGTTTACAAGATACTTCATATTATCAGAACAATTGTATAATCATTTTTGATATACCATGCAAACCAATCTACACTATACAGCGATATATTAATATTTTGCGTTTGGTATACCAGTAATTCGAGAACAGTCCATTGTGAAAAACAGAAAAAAAAGAGTAAAATTGCCCTTTTAATAGACAAAAAAAAGAACAGACTATTATCTTTATAGAAAACAAACACTTCAGCCTCCGTGGTGAATAAGATTTTATTTCAGTTAAAGACAAGTTTATGTTTAGATGATGTTTACTTTTTACAGTGACTTAATTGTTGAGACTGGCAGACTAATATTACATGTAATGCAGCATACATGGTAGAGTCTTCAGGTGGCACCTTTAGTATTTCTTTAATAACTCCTTAAACTTTGTCTGAATTTAGTAATTTATGTACCAAAGTAAAGCTCATAAAAATGTTAACTATTATCAATTATCATATTTAATACTTAGTATTTTTCTTTTGAATTCAAATGTTAAGAAACATTGGAATTTTTTTATGAAATATCTATTTTTTTTAGCTTGTTTTAACTAAAATATTTTAACAACACATCATAGAAATAAAAATTTTATGTAGAAAGATGAAGAAAGAAGTTATTTATGGATGACAAAAATTTTATATCAATATATTTAAAGAACTTTTTCTTACTTTTTTACTTTTAGAAAAAGGCTAAAAATGAGAAAATGATCACCAAAAAACAACAACTGCAAGCATAAAAGTTATTCATTTCTTTAATTCTACAAAAGAAAAAGTTTACCACTCAAAGTTACAACAAAGTCCTTTCTTTTTATTCCAAAATCACAAAAAATATGTTGGTTGGTTCAGGAGTTGTGTTTCCAAGATTTGGACAATGCCGTATGTACCACCCGAAGTTTAGACATTTATCTCTATTTATATGTCTCTGCTTTTTATTTTTAAACTAACCCGAGCAAAGCTCAAGGTGAATATTGTCAGAAAAATATTCAAAACCCCATACAAACAATTTTCCTTAACAAATATTTAGATCCATCTACATGGGTGACCAAGGCGCCTATACAATGCCGACAGATGCCACCCACCTACCAGCATGTAGGCTACTAAAGGGCACATTTAACTTCAAGGAAACATCGGGTGAATGAAGATCTTAAATGAACTTCCACGTGTGGAGTTAAATACTTACCTCCAATATGATGCTGGCTGAAGCTGCAGGCCAATGTGCCGAAGACAGAAATGAGGATTTGACCTCCCAAGAAAATAGCTGGGGAGCGAGGAATGGTTTACCATATGCCTGTCAATCTAAAGTTGATGATTTTGTAACAGTTCTATGGAGAAAGTTTTTGCATTTCATAAACAATTGATAAATTTGACAAACAGATAAAAATATTACTGTTACAGAAAGTAACAAGGACAGTTATAACAATTCTGTATTTAACATACAGCCAAACCTGTGTAAACTGTCACCTCTATTGAGCAGCTACTTTTCTTAAGCAGCCACATTTGCTATTTCCCATTTCTATGCTCTCAGAAAAAATAACCTGTATTAAGTAACAGTCTGTCTTAAAAGGCCCACATTTCCTATTTCCCTTGACCGGATGTTTAAGCCAGATTTGACTGTATATGCAGACATTAAAAAAAAGTGACCAATGCTTGTGAATGTAAGACAGGTCTGTATTTGATCCTTGGTTTGCGATACTTACTGAATCAAACATGTTATAAACTAGATTGCATACAGAGTTCTATAACTCCAGCTTCTCGGAAGAAATCTGTTATTGGAAATCCTTTAAGGAAGACGACGTGTGGCTGATTCACAAACATTCAAGAATGCTTCTTCTTATTTTATTGTTACACACAAAGACTATACCAATATTCCTTTACCCCCATTGAGTTACATTTAAATTTCTTGAATTTGCAATATTTCAATAAATGCAGAGTTGAAAAGTTTTTTTTAGTATCAACACAGTTTCAGAGTTAATATAAAGTTTCAGAGTAAATATCACTTGATTTTGTGGAGTTTCAGAGTAAATATCACTTGATTTTGTGGAGTTTCAGAGGGAATATCTCTTGATTTTGTGGAGTTTCAGAGGGAATATCAGTTGATTTTGTGGAGTTTCAGAGGGAACATCACTTGATTTTGTGTAGTTATAGAATAAGTGTTTCTTGCTTTTGTGGAGTTTCAAAGTAAAGTTGTGTTACTTACATTTATGGAATTCCAACACAAAATGAGATTTAGCATATTAAATGCTTATGTGAAGTTTCAAGGCAAACTGTATTTCAGAGTAAAGTATTAGCTGTTACTAATGAAGTGGCAAGGTTGAAATGTTTCAAGATTTTGTTATTTAAAGTTAAACTGTAAGTTGGACAACACCAGACTACTGGTAAAGAAACACATGTTGTGATAGACTAGTGTATTTTTCTTTAAATGATTAAGTTAATATCAGTTTTTTTTGGCATAGAAATCACATCTGGTTGTTTGGCTGTTAGTCCATTCATCCATCCATTTGTTCAGAAATTTTGTGTCTGATCAGTAAGTTTGTCATACATAGAGGGATTTTGATATAACGTGACATAAATCACAGGGGCTAGTGTCAATATACATTTTATATCCTTATATATTAAAATTTTACTATAATAAAAATCTGTATATAATAAAACTTTAATATAATAAAGTCTTTATTATACTATATATATAGGGATATGAAATATATATTGACACTAACCCCTGTGGCACAAATGACCACCATGACATGACGTGTGTACAACCCAAGTAAGTGCCCCAAAGGTCAAGATGACACTTGGAGTCAGACATATGGTTACATTAAGACTTAAAAAAATGACTATTTGTGTCTGATCCTCAATTCATTGACAGGTTATGAAAGATAATGATTACCATGACCTGATGATGTGTTGTGGCCATGACCTTTGTCCCTAGTTCATAGGTCAAGGTCAAACTTGAATATAAAAAAGGTCTTATATATGTGTATAATACTAAATTATATTCCATTCTGATCTGTAACTTAGTTATTTATTGAGGGACTCGGCAGCAGATGTCTGTTCATGTGTCCGATCATCTATCCAACATTTCATTTCTATTTTACAACTTGGTCATTTGTTTCCAAGTAAAGAGGTGTAATTAGGAGAAAGTAACACAGAAATTCCATTAAAAAGTTGAAATAGGGTATTGCTTTGTAATGATTATTGCTTCTTTACCAGTATATATTAAATATTCAGTGTATACATTTTTATATCCCATATGACATGCAGATACCGTATTGTATTAAAGGGAGTATATCAGGGAAAAAAACGCTATAAATGTCTTAAAAAACAGAATTATTTTTAAAATGGATAAAAGCATCATCTCATTATCATTAATAAATAAAAATCCAAATGGTTATGTCAAATCCATCAAAATATACTTCAATACTGCTTGATGACCTTCACATCATCATTCAGACTCTTTCTAAGATAAAACAATTTTTACTATGTGTAAAACTGTATAACGGATCAAAATAAAACCATGTGACTCATTTAATAAGTCACAAAATATATTGCAATTTTATGCGGTAAATCAGTTTTAGTCTAACCTAGGCGCGTAGCCCAAGTTAGGAAAATACGGTTTTGTCATGTTTAAATAGATATCCTTTTGGGAATATTGGGTCGGTGAGTATATAAAAGCACGATATACTGAAGAAAAAAAATGTTTTAGCCAATATTTAAATTTTGAAAAATCCTGATATATTCCCTTCAAGATTTTCTGCCAACACCCTCATAATACACGAGATTAGCTCTGGGTTTTTAAACTCTGTTCTCTTGTTATTCTGTATTAAAAGAAATTTTTGCTTTATTGATGAAACTTCTTGTCTTTTGCAATTTTTTACCAAATACATTCAATGTTTTAAGCACATCTGAGTCAAAGGTTCAAGGTGAACTTCTCAGATTATCCTGTGTTCAATGTCTTTCATTTTAAGTTTTATCTATTCCATCACCCAAAATTCTCATTGGATCTTGACCAAGGATACACTTTAGTTAAATAACAATAATATCTAGGCCACGATTAGCTCTTAGGACTTTATTATAAAACAGGCTGAAATTTGGACACTTCCTCTTCCTAAAACGTACATTTATTCCCGCTTCTTGCCCCGAAAATCCCTTCCAGCTACCTTTTTTAACCCTTTGGTTTTAATACCACAGTAGTGATCTATTGGCATAGCATCTGCCTCGCATGGGGATGGTTATAAGTTGGATTCCCGGTCGAGTCGTACCAAAGATATATGGTACTTGGCGCTCAACGTTTCTAGTTCTGGTCAACCCGGTGTCAGTATAATGTGACTGGAAAGGGTATCATACCATGTGTCTGCAGCATGGTACTCCAGTGTGGCAGCGTTTTCAAAATTTGTCTCAAGTAGACATAATCATTATTTGACTGAAAAATTGTTGATAGTGACACTAAACAACATACAACAGCAACAACCTTTGCTTTTTCTACAAATAAAGTCGTAATAGTCATTGTGATAAATTCTATATAATAGATGTTATTGTTGTATGATGTTAGCATCATTTTCAACAATTTTTCAGTTATATACTGACAGAGAAACATTATTCTGAGTGCTGCTTCACTGGAATATTATTCCACAGACACATGATATGATACCTCACCCAGTCACTTTAAACAGACACCGGGCCGACCAGACCTGCAAATTTGTCTTTGATTGGAGTCGAGAAAAAGTAAATTTACACTACTAATTTTATTATTTATTTTTAATGATTTTTAAAAAAATATTAATCACACTCTTCAAGAAGCTTATCAAGCTCCTCAATAAACTGATCAGACTGCTTCTTTGATTTCTGTGTTTTCTTTCCTTTTTGTGACTGGTTATTTGTTTTATTTGATACTTTTTCTACATCTGTTGCACCGTTCCTTGGAAATCTTTTCTCTCCTCCACCCATCATGACTACTTCATATGATAGGTTCTTGTTTCTCGTCATTCCATCTGTCAATCCCACATCTGCCAGTAAGCCGTCTGCGAATAATTTAAATTTATGTGGTATTCTAAAAATATTTTAGTTACATTTGGTATATATTTATGACTTCGCCATTCAAAGACTGGTGAAGGGCTATTAAATGTTACCTCTGTCTGTCTGCTGCTCATCCGTCCATGTTTAGTTTCTGATCAACAACTTCCAAAGGGGTGTATGTATTTAATTATATTTTGTCTATACTTGTGTAATTATGAAATATAGGTCAAGTTCTATATTTGTCAAGATGGGTCAAATTTTACAGGAGTTATTGCCCCTTTTTATTGCAATCAATAGCAGGGTGGGGGGAGCATTCTAGTTCCTATTTACGTTCTTGTATCCATCAGAGTAATTGAATTATATAGATCCACTGTATTTTTTTTCCCAATAAAGAACAATTGCAGCTGTGTGGAATTAGAAAGTACCAGTTTACATTTTGTTGGTGCCATGATATTGTTTTGCTTGTACGAGAGTCATTCAAGATATTCTATCACTATTCTTTAGATGTTTAAGATTTTCACAGGAACAGTGTTTTTTTTTCAGGTCAACCCTTTAAAGTACTTCAACTACTTGAAAGTAGTACCCCTGCACAGATACACACGTTTGAAGTCTTGCTGGCCATAACCTAAATGCTGCAAAGTAGTCTCCCCTTGGTATACTGTTCAGAAATTGAAAATTTGCAGACCAAACGGCACTTCTAGTAGCATAGCGTATACCTGTGAGCATTTTTTTAGAGTGGGAAATAGGAAACAGGACCACTAGAAATGAAGGAAATGGCATATCAAACCTTCTTGGCGCTTCTTGTTCGCTTTGCTATGACCGGCCTAACCTGTTTATTACCAAGCCATTGTTTGTTATTGATGCGCCGTTGGGGCTCAAAATAATAAACCCAAGTTTCATCCCCAGTGAGCAAGTCAGAAATTTTCCTTGAATTACAATTTTTATATTTTTTCAGAGGTTTTTTAGCACATTCTAAACACTTGCCATGGCCTTTTGGTCAGGTGTCAGCAAGTGGGGGATCCATCTAGCACAAAGCTTCTTTAATTTCAAACAGTTAGTCAGAATATGATGTACAGTGCTTTCAGAAATCCCTAGACTATAAGCTACCTGGGAAACAGTATACCATCCATCTTCTTCTACCATAGCTCTAACAGCACCAATGTTTTTCTTTGTTGCTCCAACAAAATGCCTACCTTGGCAATTTTCTTCTTGCAGGCTATGCTGACCCTCATTAAATTTCTTAACCCAACGAAAAACAGTTGTTAATGTTACAGTAGAACCATCATGTATATGACACAGTTCAGCATAGAACTGCAAAGAAACCCGGTCTTTAATGTAAGCACTTACTTCTAATTTTTCTTCAGATTTCATTATGACATTAAGATGAGTGTGTATAATTCAACAATGAATATCTTGGTCAATTATAATTGGATTTTATTTAGAATTCGCAGGTATATTGAATAAACATCCCCAAACAATTGCACAAGTTTTTCATGTTCTTATGCAACATTTTTTCTATGGAAGGTCATTAGTGACAGAATTTATTTCATTATGACAATGAACATGAGTGTGTATAATTCAACATATATATCTTGGTCAATTATAATTGGATTTTATTGTGAATTCGCAAGTGTATTGAATAAACATCCCCAAACAATTGCACAAGCTTTTCATGTTCTTACGCAACATTTTTTCTATGGAAGGTCATTAGTGACAGAATTTATTGAATGCCCCTCGTATGATAATTACAGTGTTATGAGTTTCATGCAATGTTTGTCACAAGTTGCCATGAGCAATGTGCACTTATTCAACATGTCAATGTCGCTGTTCCATCATTGTCATTAAAAATTAATACTTAAATCTACTATTAGATGAACAATTTATAATCTACATTTTGATAGCAAAACTATAAAATAATGTTATTTTTTTTATCTGAAATAGTTTGAATGTTAAAAGAATTGAAAGCGCACATTTGAATTTACATCAGATGATGAAAAACATTAGGCAAGTTTAATGTTTGTGAAGCCCTCGCAATGAAAATTTGAGAGTTATGGCCCCTTTTTTACTTAATTTTCTGTAAAAATTGCTTTCCATTTCAATCAATAGCATGGGTGTGTGTGGGGGATTCTTGTTGACAGACACATTTCTAGTTCATTGAGAAATATGGTTCATTTAGACCAACTGAAATAAGTATGCATCAAATTCAAAAATGATTTCCTAACTATTCTCAAGTGTGTGTTCTTGAAATACAACAACCATTATCATAACCTGAATGTTACACACCAATTTCATGCATCAGTGAATGCAGCTGTTTTTCCTTCCTGATTCTTGCCTCATCTGTGGTGTTCAACACGGGCCATTTTGATTGGTAGGAGTGTGTAAGCTCCTCCTCCATATCTGTGTCTGACCAATCATCGCTGGTGCTGTTACATGGATAGATACCTATATAGATAAACAATAACAGATAGGTAAGTTGTTGTATGGTGTCTAGCAGCACTTTCAACAAGTTTTTAGTCATATCGCGATGGTGTCTACTTGAGATAGTATTCTGAGCACTGTTACACTGAAGTATCATGCCGCAGACACAATGTATGATACCCCACCAAGTCACATTGTACTAACACTTGGCCAACCAAACCTACAACTATCCTCAAAATGCTGAGCGCCAAGCGCAGAAACATTTAGTATCATTTTTCCAAGTCTGGTGTGACCAGGTTGGGGATTGAACTCATGACCTGCATGAGTGGTGGATGCTCAACCACTAGATCACACTGCAGTGTTCAGACAGGTAAAATGTGATTGATTTATGTAAGATAGATAGGGAGACAAAATAAATTTAACCCTCTGAATAGAATAAGAAATGTTTGCTTGTTTTAATATTTAGCGTCATTTCAATGCCATCGAAGGCTAACAGACAGACGATCAGTTGATCTACTTGTCTCTTGGATCCTGGAAGATTAACCAGAACTCAAGCACACCCATCTCTGCAAGTATCTGATTACTTTCCCATTTGAGTCTGCTGTGGAAGACAAATTACAATAAACAAGGCACAATGTCATACATCAATCATTACATACACTTTGAACGGTTGGGGATTCAAATTTGCAACTCCTGGATTGAAAGTCCAACACGCTACCCTCTGAGGTTACGGAACCTGGTAGAATCGAGAAGAGAGATGAGAAGCTAGGGAAGTAACCTCAAAATTTGATATGGTATACATGTATTTGGTTGAATCTATAAAATGTGCATTTAATGTGTCTAAAAAATGTCGTAATGGGCTAGTTTCAATGAAATTGATAATAGGTGGTCAATAATTTGATGAATGCATTTCTTTAAAATTGCTATTTACATAAAACAAATTGGGGAAGAAATCACAGGCTGTGATTCTGATATTTTTAGCTTTAATTGTTATATTCAAAAGTGTATTTGTGATATCCAAGACTGTAAATGTAACATATACAACTGTGAATTGATATACCAGACTGATTCTGACATCCCTAATTGTAATGTAATATCCCAGCCTGCAAGACTAATTGTGTTATCCCAGGCTATAATTGTGGTATCCCAGGCTGTAATTGTAATGTCCAAGACTTATTGTGTTATCCCAGGCTGTAATTGTGATATCCCAGGCTGTAATTGTAATGTCCAAGACTGTTATTGTGTTATCCCAGGCTGTAATTGTGATATCAAAGGCTGTAATTATAATATCCAGGACTGTAATTTTTATATTCTAGGCTGTAATTATGATATCCAGAACTGTAATTGTGATATCTTTGGCTGTAACTGTGATATTTAAGACTGTAATTGTAATATCCAGTACTGTAATTATGATATCTCAGACTGTATTTGTTTATCTCAAAGTGTAATATCCAGGAATGTAATTGTGATATATTGGGCTGTAATTGTAATGTCTCAGATTGTGATTGTGGATCCCAGACTGTAATTAAGATATTTAGGACTAATTGTTATGTCCCATACTGGAATTGTAGTATCACAGACTGTTATTGTAATATCCCAGATTGTAATTGCTATGTTCCAGATTGTAATTGTGATATACCAGACTGTTATTGTGAGATACCAGACTGTAATTATGATATCACAGACTGTTATTGTGAGATACCAGACTGTAATTCTGATATCACAGACTGTAATTGTGATATACCAGACTGTAATTATGATATCACAGACTGTTATTGTGAGATACTAGACTGTAATTGTGATATACCAGACTGCAATTGTGATATACCAGACTGTAATTGTGTTATACCAGACTGTAATTATGATATATATATATATATATAAATATATATATCCCAGACTGTGATCGTAATAATCCAGACTGTGATGTATCCCAGACTAATATTCCACCAGAATGTGGTTACATTGTAAGTACGTTAATCTTAAGACACATACCTTTACCCTGCTCCATCTTGGTTTGGTTGTAAAGTTCCTTCTGCTTCTGACATGATGCAGACTTGTTGGATGCCTTTGCTTTCTGTCTGTATAACTGCAGACCCTCTCTTGTGTTGGTGTATTTCAGAGGAATTGGAGTGCTGTGCCTCTCTAAAAATTATAAAAAAACTAGAACATGGTCATCTACACCTCTGTGAAAATGATAAAAAATGTACATGCGCATCTCTATCTCTGTGAAAATAATTAAAAAATCATGTTCATCTATACCTCTCTGTGAAAATAATAAAAAAGTACATGCTCATATTTATTAATTTATGGGAAAACTCATTTGAAACAATAACAATTTCGATAAACAATATATATATGAGCTTATTTTAAGAAGGGGTTCATTCATTTTGAATGTAATTACCTGGTGTTTGTTTTTTGTTTTGGAATACGCGAGTCACGTCAGGTGGTGCAGTGGGCGACTTCTTTTTTCTACGTATTTTGACCTGAAAATTATTAAAAACAAAAAATTCATGATTCATGATATTGAATTAACATTTAAATAATATATACAACTTTTAACAAGTTTAACCAATACATTTTCTTTCATGAAACTATCCGACTGCATACACTCTGAAAAGGAAGATTGAGCGACTTGAACAAATTCGTTCAATTTTTTTTGGCAGTATCTGATTCTATGCTCCTTTCTTAAAGATATATTACCTGTAACTTTTTGTTCAGTAAATTGTGGAAAGTTTATTGTATCACAAAGAGGAATGTCCCATTCGAAGATAATGGTTAATTCGATCCTTGTAGATTTATATTTTTATGAGAAATTCGTTAATACTAAGGAATTATATAGAGACAAGTCCTTGGTTAATACAAAGGTCGACATTTTCCTTTTATTCGTATATATTCTGTTTTTTATGCATGTGTAAAGAATGTCGAATCAGGCACAACTCAAATAAAGTCCAAAATGAATTTAATCCTTATAATTCCAATCCTGATGATTACATTTAATTTGAGACTCCTCAAGTGAATGAAAAAAAATAACTATATGCTGCAAAGTAAACGCGTAAGAATACATCACCTCTGTCCTGGTTGACATCAAATTCCCGAGATATAATATACTATAATATCGTAACGGCTATTGTTTCCATTATCAGATGAACTCTTTAACATTAGTTTGTTTATTGTAAAATGACGAAATATTTTGCGGTGAAAAAATTAAACACCCGCCTTTTATCTCTCGATTTAGACAAATAAAAAATCAATAATTCCAGGAAATACCCACTTAGTGTAGACGCTGACGTCATTGTTTAGTTTTTGTCTACGCGCTTGTTTTTAAAAAAAATTGTCAATATTTACGAAGGTCATATAAATCCACGCTTATTGATGGAGAATCCAAATTTGGAACGTTTTAAACGACTTTTACGTGCAAGGTTTGTGTATTTACATCGTCTCACGGTCGTCTGCTTCTGAACTTCAACTACATGTACGTGTTTTTATTTATTTTTTCCTGTAGAATAAATTGGTCTGTGGAAATTTAACGACCAGTATTCACGTTCGGTAAGCCAAGGTTGTGTTCAATGTTATACTGTACATCTCAAATGTGAATATTTTATGACCTACTTCATTGTTTCTCAAAACAACTTATGGTCTGATTGTCACGCCCGGTTAAATCGCTGAACCAAAGAAATCTGTAAAACAATAAACCGATGAAGATAGCTAGGACTAGATTTAACATTTGTTTTTGTTGTATTTTATTATTAAAATAAGCGTGGAACCGTTATGAACGTCATTTAAGTTCGTATATTGTTAAACCGACCATCAAAATGTCGATGCTTCTTTGTTTACGCGAGAAACGTAAAAGTAGTCCGGTTCCAGGGTTTTATCGAAAAATAAGTCTTTAAAAAATTGACGTTGTCCCATGAAAATGCTTTAAAACATATATGGTAAAGAGATTGGAATGTTTTAGCATAACTCGACACAAGCCAATGCGTGACTTTATTGCGGGCCGCGATTGAGTGATCTTTAGTATTTGGTAAACAGAATTAAAGCATTTTACATTACCGAGACAAAATACAATACAAGCTATTAAACAGATTATCTATAATATATATGATGTTTGATATCAATGTGCAGTGTTGCTGCTAAGATCGAAACATTATCGGCGATACAGGTGACTATGGTGTACAATCAGGGTCAAAAGCACCGGTACCGGTCCACAATCAGGGTCAAAAGCACCGGTACCGGTCCACCGCTATTATATCGGTGCACCGGTATATTTGTTTTAACGGTGCATCGATAAAATATATCGTTGCACCTTTAAAATATATCGGTGCACCGTTAAAAATGGCGGTTCACCGTTATAATATATCGATGATGCCGTTATATACCGGTGCACCGCTATATTTTGTAGATCCACCGCTATATTTTAACGGTGGACCGGTATTTAATAGCGTGCACCGTTAAATAAAATATATCGGTCCACCGCTATCGTCACACTGCTATACTACGGTCTTTGGCATTAGCCAGTCAAAAGCTTCGTTCCAAAATCATTACAGAGATCGGAGGAGATCGGGAGGTGATAACATGTCATTTGTATACCTTGCCATCTTTAAGCTCTCCACGCTTCTCCAGTGATCCAAACAACAACATTTTTGGCAAGACTGCGTCTGCCTCACAGCCATCCAGCGAGATCTCGTCCACAAGGGAGCAGATGTTCTCCACATCAATAAAGAAATCATCCAATTCCACGCCAGGTCCTATCAGTTGCATGGCAATGGCGTCGTTGTCACGGATACTAAGAAGCTGTGCGTTCAACATTGACATTGCTTCTTTGACCTTTATAATCTGGTTGACACGTGATTTTTCGGCACCTTGACAGCGCATGTTTGCTATCACGTGTCGCAAATGTTCTTGCTGCTGGTCGACAAGAACAATGAGGTACATCACGCGGTATTCTTGGAAAAGAAAAAGATGCTAGTAAGTATAAGTAGATCTATTTGCTGTAAATTTACATATAATTATTAAACACCCACAAAAATACATGAACATTTGTAAATCTACCTTTATATGCTAACGGTTTTTGATTACAGTAGAAGTCCGATTTTTTAATCGATTAGTTTTTATTATTTTATTAGTTTCTCTATTCTGTTGTTCTTTCATTGTATCAACAAAATTGTAAATACAAATTCTTAGTGACATTTGTGAACTTTAATGTTACATGAAATTGTGGTTGCATTAAATGAAAAATGATTCAAATATTTAGAATTTATTTTTACATTGAAGATAAATAGCTTAGCATTTAAATATGTTTTTACATATTTTAAAAACCATGTTCAAACATTAATCTGAACTTATGATGTACATGTATTTGGTGAACGTCATACATTTAGCAACACGAAGGACATCACTGAGTAGAGTCCATTTATATCATCGTCATCGAATTCTACTCCATACGCCTAAATACACTGCTGTTCGATAATGTCTATCTCTCTAATGATGTCAGTCACCAAATATTTCACCATGTCCACTCCAGACAAACATCTCGAATACCTATCAAGCGTTTCATTCATTGAGTTGAACTATTATTATTGTCATAAGAGTGACCCGCAACACCTCAACAGGCGTCCTGTGATTACAACTCTCCTTTCCTTATTCTATCTATCTACTTTACTTAGCCCTTTCCACGTTGGTCTCCTCACAGTAATTAGTTTTCTTTGCATTTGTACTACCACTGTATAGTTCTTGCAAGATATTCGGTAGAGATACTTTATACAAGTTAGAAATAACTTTCTTCTCAATTCTGTTGTTGTCTATCACTTTATATGGAATATATGTCGCAGTTACATTGAAGATAAATATTTTATGAATTTGTTGTTTGACAAAAACCTATTGATTTCAACTTTGTATTTTTAAACAACAAATCCTTTGACCCCCCTCGTTAAAGATATATTTATATTTCGATCGACAATTCTTCTTTTTTTATGTTAAATACCTGTTTATCGCCAGATTAGAAACTGCCTTTAACCACAGGCAGAAGTAACGGACCATGGTTAGTCTCTTATCCCATCTGACTTTCTTTTGTTATATATGATGGATTGAACATAGATTTGAATTTAACCTAAGAACGTACTGTCAAACTGTGCGTCGTTGTCACTTCCTCTGGAGCAGGAAGAAGAAGGGGTGTTTACGGGCTGCGGAGTTGCAGGTCGTGATATATGGACATTCTTGAGAAGGGAACTTGTCGTGAAGCCGCCAAGAAACTGCGGTTTAAACTCTTGGGATTTCGTTGGCCGTTCTGTAATTAGAAACGTTTTATACTTACGTGTATGATAATATATCAAGTTGAGTAAAGGACATGCGATATAAGATAACATAATAACATAATATATATTAGGATTGGGCCAGAATTAACGGGAAAATGAATACATTTTTTATCAATACGATTGTCTTATTGGAATTATGACCTGGCTTCGTTTCATCAATATTTTACTTAAATTTTTAAAAACTCAACTAAGTTTTGACTGGTTATTTATCTAATAGATAATCAATATCAATGAAACAGTATGCAGTCTTACTTGGACTCGTCTAAAATCATGATCACCTGAATGCATTTTTTATATTTAAGTTTAAGTTGGTGCAACCTGGGCCACCAGTAGATGCATGTCTTGGGATAACTCTGCATAACTATCGGAAACATTGCCATAGATTATATGGTTGCTAGGGTATTTCAATAACATAAAAAAAATGCGAAATTGACGTTGTCCCGCCTTCTGACGACACAGGTTACTAAATTGTTCCTGGATACTGGCTCAACCTCGTATTAGCACGCAGTACACGTTAATTTTAGAGAACCAGGTATTAAAACATGTTTGCTGTTTAACGGGACTGAACGCAGCCCTAGATTATTTATTATTCATTTGTTCATACCCGGAATTCGCTATCCCTAAATTTTCATTTGTTGAAAATAATCCCTTTTTTCTACAATGATATTAAATGGTGAAAAAGCCAAAGAAACTGCGTGTTATTTTTGGGGAAAAAAAACAAAACAAAACAAATTGTACAACCCCAAATTATTGTTATGTGGTTTTAAATATCATGTTTGAAAAAATAATTTAATTTAGCCCCTGTGTTTCATCCGAAATAAATTATTATTTTATAATAGTACAGCTGTGTGTAAAAGTACAGCTGTGTATAACAGTACAGCTGTGTGTAATAATACAGCTGTGTATAATAGTACAGATGGGTATAATAAGTATATAAGTACAGCTGTGTGTAATAATACAACTGTGTATAATAGTACATATATGTATAATAGTACAGCTGTGTGTAATAGTGCAGCTGTGTATAATAAGTATACTAGTACATATGTGTATAATAAGTATTATAGTACAGCTTTGTATAATTAGTATAATAGTACAGTTGTGTATAATAGTACAGCTTTGTATAATAGTACAGCTGTGCGTAATAAGTATAATAGTACAGTTGTGTATAATAGTACAGCTGTGTATAATAATACAGCTGTGCGTAATAAGTATAATCGTACAGCTGTGTATAATAAGTATACTAATACATCTGTGTATAATAGTATGCTAGTACATCTGTGTATAATAAGTATAATAGTACAGCTGTGTGTAATAGTAAAGCTGTGTATAATAAGTATAATAGTACAGCTGTGTGTAATAAGTATAATAGTACATCTGTGTGTTATAATAAAGCTGTGTATAATAAATATACTAGTACATCTGTGTATAATAAGTATAATAGTACAGTTTTGTATAATAAGTATAATAGTACAGCTGTGTATAATAGTAAAACTGTGTACAATAGTACAGCTGTGTATAATAAATATACTAATACATCTGTGTATAATAGTATGCTAGTACATATGTGTATAATAAGTATAATAGTACAGCTGTGTGTAATAGTAAAGCTGTGTATAATAAGTATAATAGTACAGCTGTGTGTAATAAGTATAATAGTACAGTTGTGTGTAATAGTATAGCTGTGTATAATGAGTATACTAGTACATCTGTGTATAATAAGTATAATAGTACAGCTGTGTATAATAGTACAGCTGTACAGCTGTGTATAATAGTACAGCTGTGTATAATAAGTATAATAGTCCAGCTGTGTATAACAGTACAGCTGTGTATAATAAGTATAGTAGTACATGTATCTGTGTATAACAGTATAAAAGTACAGCTGTATATAATAAGTATGCTAGTACATCTGTTTATAATAAGTATACTAGGTCATATGTGTATAAAAAGTTTAATAGTACAGCTGTGTATAATAAGTATACTAGTACATAATTATGTGTATAATAAGTATACTAGTACATCTGTGTATAATAAGTATAATTGTACATCTGTGTATAATAAGTATACTAGTACATATGTGTATAATAAGTATACTAGTACATATGTGTATAATAAGTATACTAGTACGTCTGTGTATAATAAGTATAATAGTACATATGTGTATAATAAGTATACTTGTACATATGTGTATAATAAATATACTAATACATCTGTGTGTAATAAATATAACAGTACAGCTGTGTATAAAAGTACAGCTGTGTATAATAGTACATCTGTGTGTAGTAAGTATAATAGGACAGCTGTGTACAATAGTATAGTTGTGTATTGTAAGTATAATAGTACAGCTGTGTATAATAAGTATAATAGTACAGCTGTGTATAGTAAGTATACTAGTACAGTATAATAGTACAGCTGTTTAATATACACAGATGTTTTTACTAGATGTTTACTTTGGTCAGGATAATTGGGCCCATTTGCGGACCAGGGTCATATATAATATCTAGGAATCTGGGTCATATTTAATATCAATGAACCCGGGTTATATTTATTTTCTACAATCCAGGGTCATTAACTATCCACGAACCCGGATCAAATTTAATGTCTGGGAGGAGATGATGAAATATGTTGACTTTTATTATAATTTTATCATTAATTGAAGAAAAATAATCATACTTCACAACAATCCATCAACAGTTATCCACAGTTACACATACTACTGGTGTAACCCTAATTATTTATCAAGTTTTATATATCAGTAACCTAAAACGGTTGTTGTTACACGCCCCAATCAATCATTAAGCTTTTTTTTTTCTACAAAATGATCAAGGATAGACACAAATAACCCTACGTCGCCAATTGCATCAACAAAATGTTAAGCGGGGGGCGGTAGTGTAATAGATAGAGTGTTGGCCGCTCACGCCAGAGATTGTGGGTTCGACCCCCAGCTCGACCCAATGCCTCTCATAAAACAACACTCAGTACTGATTCTACACAGGAAGCGGACTCGAGAGCGGTTAATATAAGCTCTGAGCTTTCATCGCAATCGAGCTAAAATAAATTAGTATAAACTAAACTAAACTAAGTGTTACAGAAACCCACCCTGTACTTAAATGTTGAATTGAGATGAGCAAAACGCGTACACAGACGTTAGAAATTATAAGTATTATACAGTCAAACCGGTCTTAAGCAGCCATTCGAAAGAGCAAATACATGATCCCTCAAGGCTGCTTAAAGTGGCTGCTTATTACAGATTTATTAAAACTAAAGTTATAATCAAAGTACTGTAAGTCGGACTTTAATAATTCAAATATGCATCCGTCTGCCTGATTTGATTCATATTATTGTAGCGTTTGGTTTATTTTATGCAACATTTTTCTTAAATAACAAACATGTAATACAATGTCCACAATGTTTATTATAATTTGATTTGTTTCTGCATGCATATATTAAATACATGATAAAAGTAGTCCCTGTCGCGTATGATCATTTTGGCGGTGACGAACACTGCAAAGCTTAATCACGACGACATAAGCAGGGCTATACCCGGATATAAATGGCTATAAATGGTTAATAGAAAATGTGGTTGTATCAAGAAATGTGGTTGTGAAATAAAGGTGACCACTAACACAGGTCTGACTGTATATAGAGTACCTGAAGTATCACTGTGTCCTCGGTTGATGAAACTTGGTTTCTTTCCTTTGTCCAACTTGGAATCACTTTGTGTCCCCATTTTCCTTTGTTTCTGTTCGCCTGAGTTTACCCACTGCATGAACTACACATATTGAAGTAATCATTTAAAAAAAATGAGTAAATACTTAATAATTGTATTGCTAATATTACCACTACCACTACCACTATCACTACCACAACCACAACCACCACCACCACTATTACTACTACTACTATTACTACTACTACTACTTTTGATAACAATAATATTATTATTACTACTACAACTACTACTACTACTACTACTACTACTACTACTACTAATTACTACTACTACTACTACTACTACTACTATTACTACTACTACTACTACTTCTACTACTACTACTACTACTATTACTACTACTACCAATCATCAAGTGACCTCCGAAATGCGCTTCTGCTAGAATGGCAACGTATTCCAAACGCGCTTATAAAATACAACGTTACGTAAATATTCTCCAATGCATTCGTAAAAATGGAGGTTCCATTATCTCCGAGCTGACCTATACATTTTAAATACAAAGTTATAAAGTATATAATTCAAAGAAAGTTAAATCTCCAAGATGAGATATATAAAAAATACGTTCAATATTCAAGTTATATTATGTATACAGAGCGGAACAGCTAACCTGTCACCTAACTTTTTATGTACTTGACATTTTATGTATTTTCTCAAAAACAATAAAAGCAATTTCCTCGAAATTTGGACGTGAATAAGAACGAACATATCTTTGTTAAACCAACACAAAGTGTCTGTTCACGTTGCATACAAAGTTTGATAACGCCAATCAATAGTTTGGCGAAGCTATTGGAAATACAAAAGTGGCAGGTTAGCTGTTCCGTTAACATTTGTGTTGTTAAATTGTATTTAATAGTGTTCAATTTTGTATTTATATAATTCTTTTGCATTCTAATCCGACGCTCTGTGGTCCAAACAGGATATTTTGTCAGCATATAAGGCTTAATTGTAATATAATTCAAAACTTACACAAAACGGTAAAACAACATTTGATGTTATTGTTATTGTTGTTTTTGTTGTTTAACTGCATTTGATACACATTTATGATTTTTATAATAATAGTACACATCCTTATATGTGATTGTACTGTTTATACTGTCTGTTTACTGCTTTGCTTAAAATCAGCTATCTAACTACTGACGTTCCAGGTTCGATACTTCGTAAGGGGTGGTAAGAGTATAATGGACGACGGTAGCCAGATCCAACTGTTTTCATTTCACTGTAAATATATACATGTTCTTCTAATTTCATTGAAGACATTCACACATCGAGAAAGAAGAAAAAGAAGAAGAAGACGAAAGAGAAGAGTGGTGGAGAAGAAGAAGAAATGAAGAAGTGGAGTAGGAAGAGAATTAAAATAAAACGCTGAAAAAAGAAGAAAGGAGAAAAATGAAAAGAAGTAAAAGAAAAAGAAGAAGAGGAAGCAGTAGAAGAAGAAAAGAAGAAGAAAATGAAGACGAATAGTTAGAACAACAACTAGTTAAGTAACAAACTGGCAGTACGGACAAGCGTTAGTTTTGATCACATCCGTGTATACAGTACTATGCAACAAAACGATTAATATTGCACATATGTGGTATATATGTTTTAATAAATATGTTTCAACAGATATGTTTCAATATAGATATATATTCTTCTTCTTCTTCTTCCATATACTGAGCTGGGTTCTTGAAAGAACGTACGTAGCTCAACGAAAATATATATATGTGTGTGTGTGTGTGTGTGTGTGTGTGTGTGTGTGTGTGTGTGTGTGTGTTTCAAGAATAATAATTCACTTACTGTGCCGATAAGTGATTCCTCGGGATCATCTCTTGACATTTGACTAGTATTGGAATCTTCTTTCGTGTCTAGGATTTGAAATTTTGGGCCCGGGTCTTTGTATTTTGGCATTTTTATTTTCTGCAAAACAGCAGATTTAAAAATACATAAACATAATTTATGAATATATTGCATAATCATATTCCACAGAGAAGACAGTGCATTTAAAAACACCACGCCGCCTTGTCATAGTGTTTTATTCATTATTTCTTTATTTAAAGCGGCACAACCATACCTACAGATGTTTCTTTTATAAAGAAAGAATCGACTCATTAATGAATAAAGGACCACAATGGAAATACAAGTTATCTCTTTTTGTGTGTTATTCTTGGTGGTGGTGTGCATGCCATGGCTCCCTATGCCTCATGTATGTTGCTTAAACTGTCCATGTATGCATTTATACCGAAATAAATATATCTGCCTGCCTGCCTGCCTGCCTGCCTGCCTGCCTGCCTGCCTGTCTGTCTGTCTGTCTGTCTGTCTGTCTGTCTGTCTGTCTGTCTGTCTGTCTGTCTGTCTGTCTCTCTGTCTCTCTGTCTTCATTTTCGCGAATTAGCATGGCCTAGGTGCATTTAAAATGGACGATACCTCTTTTAAACGTGAGTAAAATGCTTAAAGACCTATACAGTCGTATTAGAATAAAGAGAAAATCGAAGCTAGTAGTTTGAATAGTATGTGTGTAAAAGAAATTTTATCTTTCTATTAACTAGAGTCCGACTTACCTATTCCGCGTCCGCACTTCTATTATCAACGCTGTTGTCATAACGTTACTGACGTCACTGACGTTATATCACGTGGCTCGAGCGCTATCGGATGGACGCTCGTTCACTACCGTCTACGTTCAAGAGTTTTAAAAACGTTTAAGAATGTTCATGATGTTGGCTTGGAAATGTTCATCTAAAATATCTATTAATAATTTGAATTCTGGAGTGGGACGGTGGGGAAAAATATGTCACGTGACCACAAATGATGTCCCCACACTGCCGAATAACTGTTAAAAACAGGGGACTTTACGTAACGCATCGTTCATAATTGTTTTTGTTAATGAAAAAATTTACAAACAATCAACGCAGAAAAGATGCCATCATTTTCTTTTTCCAATGATGTTATTATATATGATGAGTATGTGCTACTTTTTTGAGAGCATTTCAATAACATTTCCGAGCCAGCAC
Organism: Panopea generosa; assembly: GCA_029582155.1. NCBI lineage: Eukaryota > Metazoa > Mollusca > Bivalvia > Adapedonta > Hiatellidae > Panopea > Panopea generosa. The sequence goes on from CM055910.1 coordinate 26,696,991, forward strand.
GCATGTCGACCACACTTCCGACATCTGATGATCTGAAATCGCATTTAACTCATCGTTGCTGTGTTTAAACACGAATATAACTATATTTCAATTTTTAAGACCCAAATACGCCTTAACTTTTTATGAAATAGTGCAAATTATTATTTTATAGCATAGATGTCAACCAAACAAATAGCGGATTGAAATTCAGATGGCGCTCCAACAGAAACTATTTTAAATTTTAAGAGTTTCCAATTAGTATCTTTTCTACAACAATTAAAATCTATAAACGTTTAAAAAAAACCTATTCATGTTCTAAATTAAATTGTATTTCATGAACTCGACCATGTATACGTGTCGCATAAGGTGTTCTTTAGCCAAGCTAATTCTTATAACTGTTTATTTGCCTGTTCAGTGTTTTATTTAAGTTGCATCTCTGTACTGTAGGAGTGTTTTTTTCATGGCATATTTTCGGTGTTTTAATTGTGTTCATTTAAATTATAGCTGTTTTAGTTTGAAATAATAATAATGTGATTTCAGTCAGCAAAAAGAAGGATTTGAGAAGTACAAGAGTATTTTTTTTATTATAATAACATATATCATACTGACTGTAAACATCATTGTATAGTACAAGATGAGTTTGATCGTTGCTTGTTTGTCATGAAGAGAACTTCAAGAATGCCCTGACAGTTTTCCTAGCATTTATAACAGTTACTAAAATTATACTCATTGGCATATACTAATCCAGTTTCAAAACCCAGTAAATCAACGTCTTCAAAGTTGTCTGTAAAACACTATTTGAGTGTTTGAGCGTTTTCACATTAAATGTTGGACAAGTAGACTTTTGGTTGATTGTTTTCATGATATCCAAATAAATCCTGGTATTCTTTACATTGTCAATATCTTAAGGATCATAGGAACCAAGATTACAGCAAAGTGTCTATCCATATCGATAGGATAAACTTATCCCTTTCAATCCCTTACGGCGAGTCGTTCAATTATCACGGCATCATTATTTTAACCTCCCATAAAAGTGACGAATCTGCCAGGAAATAGACGCCATCCCAATTTCAAAAAAAAAAAAAAAAAAAAAAAAAAAATACTGAGCTAACCATGCCCGGCTGGGGACATATTGCTATGATCAAGACGCATACATGACGTCTACGTAAAGTCGACGTTAAAGAAACACCAATTAATTGTTTTCTTATATTATTTAATATTTTTATTAATTTTAACTGACTTGGATAAAAAAGGAAAATAAAGCGTATTAAAAACACTAACACAATCATGTATTGTGTAGTTTCATTAGTTTGTGCATGTGTTTCATATATGTACAGGTCAAAAGTTATATGGTATTTTTACGCCTGCTGAAAAGTCCACGTGACTTCTAACTTGCTTAGATGTTGATCACTTTATCGTTCATGGAGCGATTTCATTGGCTGAGGAAGTAGGTCAACATCTACTGACGGTCATAACGTTCTATGTAAACAGGAGTGTTCTATTTTGAAAAAATCTGAGCGATATCATTGGTTAAGAAAGTAGGACAACGTCTAAAATAATATCCTAGCAAGGATTATTATAAGTCGACTGTGTTAGTTACAATCCAAAAGCTCTTATTACGGTAGCAGTGAACACTTCCGTTAACAAACATGTGTTTCTAAATGATATACATATATATAAATAAAACATACCATTTCTTACAGAAAAAAAATTGTACTCATAAAACTACTTATATATAAAAATCGTTTAAAGAAAACCACTTGTGTAAATGCTATATGTTCTGTAAATTGAAATTGTAACATTGTAATGTACAAGTATTGTAATGTATTGGAGAACAAAAAAAACACCAAAAAAAAAACACCACAAAAAAAAACAAACAAAACATATATGTGTTTTAAATGTAGTTGTTGAACTGCTCAGGTTTTCCCCACAAAATAATGCAAACTGTCCTGTTTCAGTTTTTAAAAGTGTTGGCGTTAACTTAGATACTTTCTAATTGTTTCATCGGAGTTAGCTCCCTTACTCCTGGAAAAAATGGCGACTAACGCATATGGTCATATGGACTTAGACCAGGAACCAGGGGGTCAAAATGGGAATATATTTTCCGAGAGAATGGTGCAAAGTTGAGTGGACTAGTAGCTATAACACACAGATGGGACTATTTCTTAGACGGTAAGAATTTTGCATAATTTGGCTGATTTGACCTCTGTATGTGAAATAGGGACACCTACTTTCGCTTTGAGCAAAATTGTGAAATTGGAAGCAGTTAACGCCCATGTTTTAACTTTTTTTTGTGTTCTGCTTGAATTGAATATGAATTCTGGAAATTCTCAATGAGTTTGAAGTACAACTGTAAGTGTGACAGTCTAGTGTGCTAATATTACGGTCTATGTGAAATTAATGGTGGTCCAGCTTCATATACTTTTATAGACTTTCAAGGAAAAATAAGGTCCCCAACAGAGTAAGTTTAGACTGTGCACCATGATATTAGGAGTTTATATTGTTTGTAAATAAGTTTTAATGTATGTTTCTATAATCTTGCCTAATGTTTTATTCGTAATGTCATAATTTCATTTGTAAACATTGTTCCGTTATTTACGCTGCGTCGTGCGGTAGTGCGACATATTGCACGTCTCTACGGAGCCTTTTGACATTTTTTTTGCGTCTCCCGAGAGTTTAGGACGGCAGATCAGATATCCAAATAATAAAAAAAAGCTGTCAATCCACGCCTTATCATATCGGGCTATGTCGTGCGGATGCAATTTTCGGCTAATTTGATACTAGTCTCATTTAATCGCCGTAATAGGGGTGAAACTAGAGGACGATCAAATAAAAAAATATAAAAATCGTTCGAAAACGTGCTTTGATGTGCACTAATTTGATACCTAATCAATGAATGTTATATATACACTGTCAGTGGAATTCAAATATCAGGAATATAGGTTTTATCTGGGTTATATTTAGGCAAAA
>CM055910.1:26700439-26738492 GCA_029582155.1 Panopea generosa
TTAAACTAATTTTTACCTATTTTTTCTGATTTATAATTTAATTTTAACACATTTAGACATAAAATAATTTTATAATAAGTACCTCATGACGGGCTTTAAAACTTCTTGAGATGGCGTTTTAAATTTAAGATTATTTGATAGATTCATATTGAGTGTGTACAATGCACTTATGTACACTCACGTTAAACTTCTGACATATAATATATAAAGACAATCCTAAATTAAAAGTCATTATTGATTAATATTTGCATACACATGTAGGTGTTATCTGAAGTTGCATATTTGATCTTATTACATTGGTAAGTTAAACATTAACTTTAGAACGACAAAAAAAATGTCATAAACTGTAAGAACACACCGTGGTGAATAAGTTCCCTTAGGCCAATATTAACATTTTTGATTATATTAAAATTTAATTAAGACTTACAGGAAAAACTATATCTGATCATGAAATTGAAACACATGCATGCAATGAAATAGTGTTGCACTTAACATACCTAGGCAACATTTTTAACAGACAGTATTCAATTACAATACACGTTTAGATATCAAACTAATTTTGTTGCACATTTGACAACAACTTGAAATTTTTATTCCTGGTAGTGAGTATTTTAACTATTTTTTTTGTGTTTTAGAGTAATTCATTCACCACAATTTAAAACATTTGCACATCTTTTTCTTATAAAACAACACAAAAGAAGTTCATATGCTAGATAAGATTTTTGGGTCAACCTTGAATGATATGTCAACTGTAAACTTTATCTAACCTTTATACGAAAATGTATCAAAATGAAATAAGTGACATAAGAGCATTCGAGAATGTGTTATACTTGTCTCAGAATTATTTAATTAAAATGTAGGTCATGATAAAAAATTAAAATACAATATTCACATAAAAAAACAAACTGGTTTCAACTATGTCATACCATTGAAAATCAACTCATACTTTAAATAAAATGCATTTCAAGTCAAACATACAAAAACCAAATTTGATACAACATTAGTTCAGTTTTTGTAGCAACGAGTAACAATACCAGTTGATTTTTCTCTCAAAGAACATTGAAACGAGATATAACAAGAAACAATACCTCTTTTTATCAATGTGAACATAAACGACGTTTTACTCGTGTTCTAACTTGCAATCATATTCAAGATTGCAGGACTTAATTTCCAACGTCTTTGTGTCGTTGCTTTGCGTTGTTTTTACGTTGAAAAGGACAAAGAAATTTGCATTTCAACTTTGACCTGAATCGACAGTTCAAAAGCGTATATATATAGAAGTTGGCATGGAACGAAAAAACTAATGCTAATTCGTACGACGCATGTATGGAACGATTCATCTTCAAATCCAAGAACTCGTGCTTTGTTGTTTAAGGATGGCGGAATACAATAAGAAAACGGAATCAGGAATACAACGACGGTAACTATAATGGATATGCGGCGATTATCATCGAAACGTCTCTGGAAGTGATCTTTGGCGCAACTGGACATTTCCTCGATGCTTAATAATCCTTTCCACAGATAGAATACAAAAAGTACGGTGAATATCACGAGTGAAACGCATGGTATCAAATGCATTAAAAAGCAAGTTATCCATAAATAAACAAGTCCACTCGGGTTTCCCAATCTCCAATGACACGAGCCATACCCTGCTTTCTCCCCAACCAATGTATATATGTGGAGAACGGGAGAACATATTGCAATAGTCATACAAATAATGACCGTCTTTCTTATACTGAACAACATCCGGGCTTTGAACGGAAAGGCGACGGATATGTATCTCTGTATAGCCAGAAACAGCGTCAACCATATAGAAATGGTATGGAAGAGCTTTGAGACGAAAACTTTGTCATCATGAAATACCGACATAGATCTTTGTCTAAACCTGCCGCACCATCATGTGCTAATGGTTGGATGTCAGGCCTATCGGTGTAATTGCCTTCGTATTCATATGTCTGATATCCTTCCTGGTCAAATGTCTGAGTAAAAACTTGATATGGATACGTTGTAGTCACTAGATAGAAAGTCATGGTTCTGATATAATGTTGTGTTTCTATACGGATGTGGCGTCGTTTGGGCTGTCTCAGTATAATTGGGTACGTACTCGTTGGCCGGATAAAACGGTGGCTCATATCTATAATAAACCATGATGTAACTAGGTAATGTTACCAAACCGGTCATAGAATCTGACACCGCGATTGCTACAATATCATATTGGTTGCATTGCGCAACTTGCTCTCATGAGTACAGATATGACGATCAGGTTCACTAGACACGCGACAATAACAAGAATGACCCAAGCATAAAGGCATATATCACGTTCAAACTCAAACATCGGATAAACATACACGTCATATTGGTAGTCGTAGTGGATTCCGTCTGTCGTATCTTCTGTGTCCATTCTGCTATCTAGACTATGTGATGATTCAGTTACAACGGATATCAGTCGAGCCATATTGTCCTTAAGTGCTTCTCATCAAGTTGAAATCTGTGGTCTCTGTTTTTCAATGCGTAGACTTTGAAATGAATTCAGTAAAATTTACTTGTATTAGAGAATTTATGAGAGACATCATGGTCAATGTGAATCAGTTAATGTGTCTCTTTTCCCGCCATTATCAGTAATGTTTGTTGATGTGTCTATGTCTTTCTTACAAACGGGTGACCTGAATTGAATTACTGAGAAAATTTTTAAACATACCATGAAAACATATTGTTTTATTTGTAAAGTTTAATTAGTTTAACTTTCTTTTTTTTAATATATGAAAAAGAACAACCGTTATTGATTGACACATGTATGTCCTATTACCTTCACGTGATGTTCTATTCTTCGGTTGGCATGGCAGCAAACAATAGCCATATTGCGTTCATGTGCTTTGTCTGGTACAATTTATTTCACTCAATACATTTTCAAATCCCCATAACTGACGTTCAGTTTAATAGAATAAGAAATACCGTGTGCTGTTATAAACACTTTCGACAATAACTGTCTGACTATCAATCTAAGGTCGTGAGTTCGATTCTCATTACCATTCGTCTCTCATCGCTTATTTAAGCGGGAAAGTTATCAGTTGCTTGCGGAGATGGGGTGTGCTCGAGTACCGGTCAACCTTCCAGGGTCCCAGAAAACAGAAGTTAGGTAAACAGATCGTCTGTTAGCCCTCGATGGCATAAAATGACGCTAAATATTCAATAAATCAATCAACCAATCAACAATAATGAACGTACTAGCATGGCAGCCTTTATTGATTTGCGTTTTCATTGTTTTGCAAACCAAACTTATAATCTGTTTTGAAGATCGCTTATCAGAAGAAATATAATTGATATACCGATCTTCTACTTGTGTAAAAAATATTTAGAGACGTTTTTATGGTTGAAAATAATCGTAACGCTGGAGGAGGTGGTATAGCTGCTTTTAAGACGTGCAACTCTTGAGGATTGGGGGATTTTTTTAAGCATTTTTTTTTAGTTTTCGATACAAACAAATGAATGCTTGATTGCCAATCAAATGTAAAACGATTACAATATATTGCGATAAATGAGCTAACACGATATTTAGATTAGTGATTTAATACCTGGTACTTTTTTATTGTTTCTATATAAATTACTAAATAACTTTGTAACTAAGTAATGTTGATTTCAGTTATCTGGATGTTCATCAATTCTTTTTTCAATTTTTTTTTGTAACTTTTATTTCAGTTTATTTTTACATAATCAGATATGTTGCTATACATATAGTTCATGACAATTATATTTGTGTTTAGAAATATCTAATAGCTATTGAGTGCTCAGTGTCTGTGAGAATTGAACGAGTAACGATCAGTTCTGATAAAATCCAGATATTGTATTTGTGTGGTTCAAGGCTCAAGGGCCGATTTAACGTAATAAATAAAAAATGATCAAATAGGACACTTCCTCAACCATTTTATTTCAGTTTCTCTCTTAAATATTATTTGAAATACTTCACATTTCAATCACCACAGTCAGTCATTACACCTCTGTACTTAATGGTAAAGTGTAACGTGCAACATAATCAGTAAATGTGAAATTTTAGCATTCAAAAGTATCGTTGAAGAAAATATCGAACTATGTTTAGTGAAACCGGGGTTAACAATTCAGAGGCCACAAAACATTACGATAACACGTACACATATGCATTAACAGACGAGCAAAACAATATAATTCACTATTTAATATAAACAAGTTGATTATCGTGGCATATCAGTAAACATCTGATCATCATTTGTATCAGAGATATTTTTGAAAACCACAAATATACAAGCTTAAACTTTGTCAACTCTTGAGCAAATACTATACAACTTAAAAAAAATCAAAATTTCACATAGAAATCCTTTAGTATTCATCCAGTCTAACAAACATCGATGAGAGTCAACTTTTTTTTTTTTTTTTTCATTTTTTTTATTTCCATAGAACATTCATTGTTTATGAACGCATTATCGGAATTAAGTTTAGGATAAGAACAGAATGGGTCAGAGAGAAGAGAAAGAAGAAGGAAGTAGAGCAAAGTTCTTGAAAGAAGAGTAGATTACTTCAAAACCTGTCATTTTAAAGAATAAAAGTATTTTACTTAGAAAATCTGCAGTTTATTCCATTTGTTTTAATGTTGTGTAACTTTGTCTTTTGACAATGCTATTAATATTTCGAGGGTTTCATGATACTTTAAGTATTTTATAAAATTGTTAAAAGTCGGTGTTATTTTTGCATATTTGTTTTTAAATATGAAGTATATACAGTTTAATAAGATAGTGTAGCTGCTCTGGTCAACATATCCAAATGAAATCATTGAATAATCTAAATTTATGTCTATTTGATTCTTCATACATATTGTAGAAATCACATAAACTTGTATTATGAATATTACATTTAAATAGAAATTTGTTGTTCGAAACTATTCTCATTAAGTATTTATACTGAAACGCTCTTAATTTTGTATTTATTAAAGACTTGAAAGGTATATTATGTATAGTTTTCCAATTTATGTTATCAATTTCTTTTTCCCATTTAGTATGCGGTTTTACTACTAAAGTGTTTTCGATACAACTTAATTGTCTATTATATAAATATTTGTTTGAACTCTTTAAAGTTTTGATTACATTTACTAACTTAATATGTAGTACATTGGAAAATATAGTTGTACTCTTAAGTTCAACTTTCCAAGAGCGTGCTATACTTTGAATAAGTGTATGATATTTTAGAAAATCTGTGTTGTCTAAAGCATATATTGAAACGTATAAAATATTTTATGTCTGTTATTAAGTCTTTCTCATTAGTGTTACATTCAAATATAAACTGTCCTCCAAATGTATCTAGTTGTCTTAAGTATATATATGTATATGTATATGTATTTTAATGTTCGTACTAGACATTACCTACATAACCTCCTTGGCTTTCGTTTCGACAAGGACAATGAATGGGTAACCGGTTGTATACAAACTGGCTTCACTGTACATCGTCTAAATTTCTTAAGCCACCCCTCATCATCTAATTATACATATTCTTATTAGTAAGACAATATGCAGATGACAGGAAGGCGATACATAGACAAATATGTCATACACCCAGTAGAAGTGAATGAGTGCATGAATAAATGTGAAATTCACTCACTAAACGAATATACGAACGAATAAAAGAATGAAAAACGAATGAATGAGCTGACGAATGAACGACAGAACATATGAGTGAATGAATGTAGTAGTGATGTAGTAGAAGTAGAGTAGTAGAAGTTGTAGTAGTAGTTGTAGTAGTAGTAGTCGTAGTAGAAGTAGAAGTAGTAGTAGTTGTAGTAGTAGTAGTAGTAGTAGAAGTAGTAGTAGTAGTAATAGTAGTAGTAGTAGTACATGTAGTAGTAGAAGCTATGTAGTAGAAGTAGAAGTAGTAGTAATAGCAGTAGTAGTAATAGCAGTAGTAGTAGTTGTAGTTATTGTAGTAGCAGCAGTAGTACTAGCAGCAGTAGCAGCACTAGAAGTAATAATATAATAGTAGGCATTATTATTATTACTAGTAGTAGTAGTAGTAGTAGTAGTAGTAGTAGTAGTAGTAATAGTATTAGTAGTGTAATAGTAGTAGTAGAAGTAGTTTTAATAGGTAGCAATAGTAGTAGTAGTAGTAGTAGTAGTAGTAGTTGTAGTGTAAAATCAGTAGTAGTAGTAGTAGTAGTAGTAGTAGTAGTAGTAGTAGTAGTAGTAGGAGGAGGAGGAGGAGTAGTAGTAGTAGTAGTAGGAGTAGTAGTAGTAGTAGTAGTAGTAGTAGTAGTAGTAATAATAGGTTGCAGTTATAGTAGTAGTAGTAGTAGTAGTAGTAGTAGTAGTAGTAGCTTGCAGTAGTAGCAGCTGTAGTAATAGTTGTTGTTTGTGTTGTTTTTTGTGGTTAATTTTACCAGTAGTACTAGTATTATCAACATTATTTTGTGTCTTTCATACATGATATAACTGGTCTCACATCAATATTATTACAATAATTATAAGAAACACAGTCAGATTAATCAATCCACTTGAACGTTTTATTTTGACTAAGTATATTTCCTCTGTGTCATTAAACGCTTAGTGACCTCGTTAAAGAATAATGACTCCGGATACTGACAATTTGAGCGTTTATATCAGATTTATCTTGCAAAACAATTACCATACTATCAACGGAGACAATTATGTGAAGATAGCTTAATTTGAAATATAAAAGAAATGATTACATTATACTGAAAACACCCGTAACGGTTGCAATAAAATATGTTTAAACTAAACTATACTATATCTGGATATTGATACACATATTATGTGTATGTGATATTTGATGCACTAGCCATAATTGCTGATATATTATATCTGACACACCAGGTATTTTTTCTGGTAAAATATATCTGATATGTTCATATTACCGATGTTAGATTATATCTGATATTTTCGCTAACACACTAAGTAATACCGATGGTAGATTATATCTGATATTTTCACTAACACACTAGGTATTACTGATGGCAGATTTTATCTGATATTTTCACTAACACTCTAGATATTACCGATGGTATATTATATCTGATATTTTCACTAACACACTAGGTATTACCGATGATAGATTATATGTAACATTTTCTCTAACACACTAGGTAATACCTATGGTAAATTATACCTGATAGTTTCACTAACTCACTAGGTATTAACGATGATAGATTATATGTAACATTTTCACTAACACACTAGGTATTACCTATGGTAAATTATACCTGATATTTTCACTAACACACTAGGTATTGCCGGTGGTAGATTATATATAATATTTTCACTAACACACTAGGTATTCCCGATGCTAAATCATACCTGATATTTTCACAAACACATTTGGTATTACCGATGGTAAATTGTGTCTGATATTTTCGCTAACACACTAGGTAATACCGATGGTAGATTATATCTGATATTTTCACTAACACACTAGGTATTACTGATGGCAGATTATATCTGATATTTTCACTAACACTCTAGGTATTACCGATGGTATATTATATCTGATATTTTCACTAACACACTAGGTAAATTATGTCTGATATTTTCACTAACACACTAGGTATTACCGATGGTAAATTAAACCAGATATTTTCACTTACACACTAGGTATTACCGATGGTAAACTATGTCTGAGATTTTCACTAACACACTAGGTATTACCTATGGTAAATTATGTCTGATATTTTCACTAACACACTAGGTATTACCGATAATAGATTATATATAATATTTTCACTAACACACTGGGTACTACCGATGATAGATTATAAATAATATATTCACTAACACACTAGGTATTACCGATGGTAAATTATATCTGATATTTTCACAAACACATTTGGTATTACCGATGGTAAATTATGTCTGATATTTTCACTAACACACAAGGTATTACCTATGGTAAATTATATCTGATATTTTCACTAACACACTAGGCATTACCGATGATAGATTATATGTAACATTTTCACCAAAACACTAGGTATTACCGATGGTAAATTATGTCTGATATTTTTACTAACACACTAGGTATTACCTATGGTAAATTATATCTGATATTTTCACTAACGCACAAGGTATTACCGATAATAGATTATATATAATATTTTCACTAACACACTGGGTACTACCGATGATAAATTATAAATAATATTTTCACGAACACACTAGGTATTACCTATAGTAAATTATACCTGATATTTTCACTAACACCATAGGTATTGCCGGTGGTAGATTGTATCTAAAAGTTTCACTTACACGCTCGGTATTGCCGGTGGTAGATTATATCTAATATTTTCCCTTACACGCTTAGCCTAGGCTTTGCCGGTGGTAGATTATATCTTATGATTTACTAACACGCTGGGTTTTACCGATGGTAGATAACATCTGATATATCCGCTAACACGCTAGGTATTGCCGGTGGTAGATTGTATCTGATATTTTCACCAACACGCTAGGTATTGCCGGTGGTAGATTGTATCTGATATTTTCACCAACACGCTAGGTATTGCCGGTGGTAGATTATATCTGATTTTTTCACTAACACGGTAGGTATTACCGATGGTAGATTATTATTGATATTTTCACTAACACGCAAGGTATTGCCGGTGGTAGATTGTATCTGATATTTTCACTAACACGCTAGGTATTGCCGGTGGTAGATTATATCTGATTTTTTCACTAACACGGTAGGTATTACCGATGGTAGATTATTATTGATATTTTCACTAACACGCAAGGTATTGCCGGTGGTAGATTGTATCTGATATTTTCACTAACACGCTAGGTATTGCCGGTGGTAGATTGTATCTGATATTTTCACTAACACGGTAGGTATTGCCGGTGGTAGATTATATCTGATTTTTTCACTAACACGGTAGGTATTACCGATGGTAGATTATTATTGATATTTTCACTAACACGCAAGGTATTGCCGGTGGTAGATTGTATCTGATATTTTCACTAACACGCTAGGTATTGCCGGTGGTAGATTATATCTGATTTTTTCACTAACACGGTAGGTATTACCGATGGTAGATTATTATTGATATTTTTACTAACACGCAAGGTATTGCCGGTGGTAGATTGTATCTGATATTTTCACTAACACGCTAGGTATTGCCGGTGGTAGATTATATCTGATTTTTTCACTAACACGGTAGGTATTACCGATGGTAGATTATTATTGATATTTTCACTAACACGCAAGGTATTGCCGGTGGTAGATTGTATCTGATATTTTCACTAACACGCTAGGTATTGCCGGTGGTAGATTATATCTGATTTTTTCACTAACACGGTAGGTATTACCGATGGTAGATTATTATTGATATTTTCACTAACACGCAAGGTATTGCCGGTGGTAGATTGTATCTGATATTTTCACTAACACGCTAGGTATTGCCGGTGGTAGATTATATCTGATTTTTTCACTAACACGGTAGGTATTACCGATGGTAGATTATTATTGATATTTTCACTAACACGCAAGGTATTGCCGGTGGTAGATTGTATCTGATATTTTCACTAACACGCTAGGTATTGCCGGTGGTAGATTATATCTGATTTTTTCACTAACACGGTAGGTATTACCGATGGTAGATTATTATTGATATTTTCACTAACACGCAAGGTATTGCCGGTGGTAGATTGTATCTGATATTTTCACTAACACGCTAGGTATTGCCGGTGGTAGATTATATCTGATTTTTTCACTAACACGGTAGGTATTACCGATGGTAGATTATTATTGATATTTTCACTAACACGCAAGGTATTGCCGGTGGTAGATTGTATCTGATATTTTCACTAACACGCTAGGTATTGCCGGTGGTAGATTATACTTTACAGCTTCATTATATCTGATATTTCTATTAACACATGTTGATTTAACTGATCGTAGATTATATCTAATATTTTGATACACATATGATTTAATAATGGTCTCACATTAAATCAATGTTAAAACATATGAAAGTCAAATGTTCTGCGGACCTTGAAATACATCTAGTATCATTTGTAGTGGAATAGTTTATAAATAGTTTCCAGTTCTATCTTTAATAATATATATTGATTCTGCAGTGTACACCTTTAATATTAAAACATACATTGCTTTATATAAAATTACATATGACTAGTGCGGTTTGTTAAGGGATGGCCTACCTGTTAAAGGATGAACAAATCTATCTTCTTTTTAGTGTTCCAAATTTAAAATGATTACACTATAAACATGTATGTGTTAATGATACAATGATATGTAGTAACCTGAAAGCACCAATTAGATAAAGTTTTTATACACTAACAAGAATCCGCTGATCGCTGTACAATAGGTACAGATGTACATATTTGTATTGCTGCAATTAGCGAGTCTGGCATATACCCATGTAAACTTCTAAGGTCTCAACCTCAATTTCCATTAAAACACAACAAAACACCTTTTGCATTGTATGAGTCGTGCGCTAGAACTGTTACAAATGTTAGACTATGAAAAGTGCTTTTCGAATTCAACCAAAATATTTTACTGAAAACACATTTTTACATATTAAGTAGTTTTGTTATAAACCATTTCTTTCCGGTTGTATCATCTATATAGCCGTAATTGGCTGAGTCAGTTTTCTATCGAACATGTCTTTTTAAACAAACATGTATGTTGGATGCGACTTCCGCATTAAAAACAGCTGATTTTCTTATTTTGTTTTAACAAAGAACACCTTGAACCAGATCTATATGCAGGTCTAAATAAATAGAAATCCGAATCCATTTCTAACTGGGCAAAGGATTTATCTTTGCTGCATCAACAAAGGACATGCACTTGTGGAGCCTTTTGATGTTATAACGTCATTTCTCGACCTGTATATCAGTTTTACTTTTTCTGATATATAAAATAACATGAATTGCTTTAAATGTGAAATCGGAACAACGTAATCCATTTATCGCTTTAAATCTTAAAAAAAACACCGCAAAACTTAACATAATCATGGTCAAGTCTTACAAAAGTATAACATCTGTACCGCAAAGTTCAATAAGGTGACTTGTATTTGTCAAATTCTTCTTTTTGAGAAGTTTGGAAATCAACCTTTCTGCGTAATCAAATATTGTTATAACAATCGAAATCTGTGATGGATCTGTAAAGTCATTGATATCATGCACTCATTTAATCGCACAAAATGCTAAGGTTGTTACTGTAGCCGATTTTCCAATGGTTATCAAATAGCAACATGTATACCACATGCAGGTTTTGCAGCTAATCCCTTTGACGTACAAATGTCAACACATGCTTTTACTTGATATGAATATTTTGTCACTGTACCGTCTGCTCTAGATGCTATATTTTGCGACGCCATTCTTTTAATGGCCGTGTATCTTTCGTCTACCTTGACTCCTGCCTCCTCATACTTTCGTTTCAATGTATGCTTCGAAGCAGCATCTGTCAAAAATATATATCAGATGGAATTTTATTTTCCAAATACATATCTAAAATCTGTTTTGAAATATACATCGTAATTCCAACATCCTGAAAGAAAATTGTTCATTAGCAATTATTCTATTATTGCTTTTTTCCTGGAACTACTGCACCTGTCGAAGGTAGACAACATTTATACAATCTTTATAGTCTTCTAATTCGTGGTAAAAAAATGTGCCAATTCCCAGTTTGTTGAATTACCAACATCACATTACTTCTCTCTTATTGCATTTTATTAACACATTTAGTATTTAAACTTGGTGGTGGAATTATCCGATTTGTTTTGTTTGTCCAGCTCTGACTGCAGCAATTTATTGCTTCTGTACCCAGAAACCACCATCAAGAAACTTTTATATTTATTGTTGTAATGGAAGGAAAACCTGTCTACCGATATATGTCCCCATATTTTTTCTAAATATTTAAAAGCAAAATCACTGATATACCAATCACCTTTTTTTTTGATTTCCCATATGCACAAAGAAATAAAGTTTTATGTATTTTAACAAAAAAAAAAAACGCTTTACACAGCTCTATTTTCTTTTGCGTAAAAACCTTGCTACCGTCATTTAAGTGGAGTAATTCTTAAGTCAGACCTGTATACAGGCAATGTATAAAAAGAAGAGGTTGCTGCCAATACTTACAAAATCAAAAAACAAACTGAAACTGACAGTTCAAACCGTTAGCACTACGCTATCGAAACAGACAGTAGTACAACACACTTAATATTTATACATAGTTTATGTAACAGATGAAAGTGCTATCATACTACAAACACCCCTAATACGGAATATTCCATCTAAACATATATTCGTTTCTGACCACGTGACTTTATCTGACACAATACTTGTCTAGTGACCTGTATCAAGGTCACTTGTACTTAACAATCGTTCTATATCAACGCTCTCTACCTTATTATAACTAAAATAGAACTACTTATCTTATTATTTATATTTCTCTCTCGACACTCATTTTTCCAATGACCAGGCTTCCCACACAGAAAACATCATCATTTCGTCTACGCAGTATTGAACTTTGTCATAGTCCATTTTATGGTTTTCTTTGTTGTAAAACCACGCTTTAACCTTGGGCCTCTTCGTCCTGTCCCTATTTTCCTTCTTGGGTATATCTTTTTATCGTCCTTGTCACCGCCGGCTTTAACTTTAGACTAGATGTTACCTATGCGAAGACTCGACTAGAACTGATTTATCTTAACATAAACGCCAGATATCACGTGACCACATATTTGCCACAAAAACACCTGATGTTGCTTTTCGTTACGTTGATACATATATTTTTCCCTATAATACGTACCGTGGAAAATTTCCATTATATGCGCTCATTCGTTTGTTATATTACGTTGAGACATTTATTTTTCCCAATAATACGTACCGTGAAAAATTTCCATTATATGCGCTCATTCGATTGTTATATTACTTTGATATTTACTAAGCTAACAAAAGATCACGGATGAGTTCCTGAACTCGCATAAGGTGTTATTTCCCCCTGAAATGTGACCCTTAAATTGACAAAGAAATCTATTTTATTTTGCGTGCATTTTTTAATCATATCTTAATCAAACTTAAATAGTAGCGAGATTATCATATTATCTCAGGCTAGGCGAATCAGATCAAGAATGAATTATGATCATTGCATGATGAAAACTTGCTTAAGGTCTCACTACACAGTTGATTTTTTTTAAGTTTGTTTCATAGCAAGAATGTAAACCCACATAAAAGTGCACAATAATTGGTAGGTTAACCAACGATTTTTTTTTTAAAAAAAAGACAGTGCAGTGGCACCTTGACCTTTTTTTAAAATAAGAAGTCCTCAAATGCTCAAATATGTTGAAATCCTATAAAAGTCACCTTTTTAACACCAGTCTTGTCTTATTGCAGTATATGCTATACCAAATTTTGCTAAACTTATCTGCAGCAACAAATCACAAGTACTATGAACAATTTTAAAAATGTTTCAAAACCAAATTACATATAGGCCTTGTTTTTAAGCGTAAAAATCATGTTACCGTGGGAAAAAGGGGCGTAACTGTGTAGTGAGACGTTAAGATGACGCTGACTCTTACTTCACATGAGATATATTTAGAACCAAAGTTGTTTCGCTGAAAATGAACGAACACAATGCAAATTATTTTTAATTTTGCCCTTTTCTCCGTTTTACCAATGACTTATAACTGTGTATGTGTATTATGAAGTATATATTTAAACATACACTATCGAATGGGAAATGCATCTTATAACTTGTGAAGAACACTTGAAGTAAATTATTGTCCTATTGTCCATTGTTTCGAGTGATTTAATGGTGCTTCAGTAGTACTTTTCATAGAAAAGTAAATGACTAATACACATACGAGTACATGTGAAATGGAGAAGGAAAGTTATAATTACATACATGGTATTGTCGATGACTTTTAATCAGATGTTGTGTAACAGGAGGGAGTGTGCTTCAAAATAAAGAGAACATTTAGATTGATATTATACAATTGATTGAATGATTGAATATTTAGTGTCATTTTAATGCCACCGAGGGCTAACAGACGATCAGTTAACCTAACCACTGTTTCATTTGATTAACCAGAACTCGAGCTCACCTCATCTCCGCAATTAACTGATAACTTTCCCACTTGAATCAGTGGTGAGAGACGAATGATAATGAGACACAATGTCGGTTATCAATAAATACTGAGACTGTTGCCGGGCGGGGGATTCGAACTCACGACCCCTGGATTGATAGTCAGACGCGTAACCGACTGAGCAAATCGGGCCCGCCGATATTATACAAAAAAGCATCCTAATACTAACGCGTTTCCAACGTAAAATGGTTCTATAATTAGATATAAAGAATTTAAAAAAGTTGGTTTTCATCTCACCTATCGGTACACGTGTACCAATGTAGCGGTAGATATGTAGCACCTATCGATACATATGTGTCGGTAAATATATATAAAACATATCGGCACCCATGTAGCGGTAAACATATATCACCTATCGGTACCTATGTAGCGGTAAATATATAGTCCCTATCGGTACCTATGTGGCGGTAAATATATAGCACCTATCGATACATAATGTTGCAGTAAATATATAGCACCTATCGATACATATGTGGTAGTAAATATATAGCACCTATCGATACATATGTGGCAGTAAATATATAGCACCTATCGATACATATGTGGTGGTAAATATATAGCACCTATCGATACCTATGTGGCGGTAACTATATAGCACCTATCGGTACATAGTTGTCGGTAAAAATATATAAACATATCGGTACCTATGTGGCGGTTAATATATAGCACCTATCGATACATATGTCTCGGTATATATATATAAAACATATTAATACCTATGTAGCGGTAAATATATAGCACCAATCGATACATATGTGGCGGTTAATATATAGCACCTATCGATACATACGTGGCGGGAAATATATAGCACCTATCGATACATATGTGGCGGTAAATATATAGCACCTACCCATATATATGTGGCGGTAAATATATAGCACATATAGATACATATAATATGTGACGGTCAATATATAGAACCTATCGATACCTATGTGGCGGTAACTATATAGCACCTATCGGTACATATTTGTCGGTAAAACTATATAAACATATCGGTACCTATGTGGCGGTTAATATATAGCACCTATCGATACATATCTGGCGGTAAATATATAGCACCTATTGATTCATATGTTGCGGTTAATATATAGCACCTATCGATACATATTTGGCGATGATAAATATAAAGCATCTATCGATACCTATGTGGCGGTGGTAAATATATAGCACCTATCTATACATATGTGGCGGTCAATATATTGTACCTATCGATACCTATATGTCGGTAAATATATAGCACATATCGATACATATGTGGCGGTAAATAAATAGCACCTATCGATACCAATGTGGCGGTAATTATATAGCACCTATCGATACATATGCAGCGGTAAATATATAGCACCTATCGATACGTATGTGGCGGTAAATATGTAGCACCTATCGATACATATGTGTCGGTATATATATATATATAACATATCGGTACCTATGCGGCGGTTAATATATAGCACCTATCCATACATATATGTCGATAAATATATATTAAACATTTCGGTACCTATTAAGCGGTTAATATGAAGCACCTATCGATACATATGTGGCGGTAAATATATAGTACCTATCAATACGTATGTGACGGTAAATATATAGCACCTATCGGTACATTTTTGTCGGTAAATATATTTATAACATATCGGTACCTATGAGGCGGTAAATATATAGCACCTATCGGTACCTATGTTGTAGTTAATATATAGAACCTATCGGTATATATGTGTCGGTTAATATATAGCACCTATCGGTACCTATGTAGCGGTAAATATATAAAAATGTATCGGTACCTATGTAGCGGTAACTATATAGCACCTATCGGTACCTATGTGGCGGTAAATATAAAGCACTTATCGATACATATATGGCGGTAAATATATAGCATCTATCGGTTCCTATGTGGCGGTAAGTATAAAACACCTATCGATACATATTTGGCGGTAAATATAAAACACCTATCGGTACGTATAAGGTGGTAAATATATAGCACCTATCGGTACCTATGTGGCGGTAAATATATAGCACCTATCGATAAATATTTGGCGATAATTATATAGCACCTATCAATACGTATGTGGTGGTAAATATAAAGCACCTATCGGTACATATGTGGCGGTAAATATAAAGCACCTATCGGTACATATGTGGCGGTAAATATATAGCACCTATCGATAAATATTTGGCGATAAATCTATAGCACCTATCAATACGTATGTGGTGGTAAATATAAAGCACCTATCGGTACATATGTGGCGGTAAATATATAGCACCTATCGATAAATATTTGGCGATAAATATATAGCACCTATCAATACGTATGTGGTGGTAAATATAAAGCACTTATCGGTACATATGTGGCGGTAAATATATAGCACCTATCGGTACATATGTGGCGGTAAATATATAGCACCTATCGATAAATATTTGGCGATAAATCTATAGCACCTATCAATACGTATGTGGTGGTAAATATAAAGCACCTATCGGTACATATGTGGCGGTAAATATAAAGCACCTATCGGTACATATGTGGCGGTAAATATAAAGCACCTATCGGTACCTATGTGGCGGTAAATATATAGCACCTATCAATAAATATTTGGCGATAAATATATAGCACCTATCAATACGTATGTGGTAGTAAATATAAAGCACCTATCGGTACATATGTGGCGGTAAATATAAAGCACCTATCGGTACCTATGTGGCGGTAAATATAAAGCACCTATCGGTACCTATGTGGCGGTAAATATATAGCACCTATCGATAAATATTTGGCGATAAATATATAGCACCTATCAATACGTATGTGGTGGTAAATATAAAGCACCTATCGGTACATATGTGGCGGTAAATATATAGCACCTATCGGTACATATGTGGCGGTAAATATATAGCACCTATCGATAAATATTTGGCGATAAATATATAGCACCTATCAATACGTATGTGGTGGTAAATATAAAGCACCTATCGGTACATATGTGGCGGTAAATATAAAGCACCTATCGGTACCTATGTGGCGGTAAATATATAGCACCTATCGATAAATATTTGGCGATAAATATATAGCACCTATCAATACGTATGTGGTGGTAAATATAAAGCACCTATCGGTACATATATGGCGGTAAATATATAGCACCTATCGATCCATATGTGGCGGTAAATATATAGCACCTATCGATACCTATGTGGCGGTAAATATATAGCACCTATCAATACGTATGTGGCGGTAAATATATAGCACCTATCGATACATATGTGGCGGTAAATATAAAGCACCTATCGATATCTTAAATGGAAAAAAGATTTTACATGATAAATTATTAAACTAAATTAAGTATAAGTTATACACGGTAAAATACCCCGACTCCAATCTTAAAATTGTTATTTAATAAAATATTTTAATCTGTACATTTTCATGTCGTGTGGTATGAGTGTATCATTCTTTGTCAAGAATTGTAACCTTAACACTCCTGGAAATTATCGATCTGCTTTTTTACTTTTTTATCTTTAAAGACAAAGTCATGATAACGAGTCCTTCGTTTCATGGGTAATGGATGTGCAGTTATTATAGTATTTGCATTTTTAATAGTATTACACACAAAAAACAACCTTACCAATGTCTCTAAGTCAGTGTAACCATTGTACGTCACTTGTTGCGATTAGCATTTGATTTACTTTTTACTAAGAAAGTGATAAAGCATGCTTAGTTAAAATTGCATTGAAAATAATATAATATGATTCCATCGAAATATTGGTGGAAGCATTTATGCATTATTTCTAAATCCTACTTTCTTAACAATATAATCAGTCAGTCATGTGTTTTATTCTCCCTTATTTCTGTCTGTCTACCTGGCTGCCTGCCTGCCTGCATGGCAGCTTGCTTGCTTGCCCCTGCCT
Organism: Panopea generosa; assembly: GCA_029582155.1. Classification (NCBI taxonomy): domain Eukaryota; kingdom Metazoa; phylum Mollusca; class Bivalvia; order Adapedonta; family Hiatellidae; genus Panopea; species Panopea generosa. The sequence goes on from CM055910.1 coordinate 26,718,468, forward strand.
GCCTTCCCGACTGCCCATCTTCACAGTACCATTATTACGATAACGGCAACCCTAGCTGCAGACGTGTTGCACAAATCAACCTTTTTCACATGTTTGGTATACATAAAATGACACCACTTATTTCAAATTACTTATGACTTTTATTGTGTCAGTTTTTTTCAATTTTTATCAATACCATATTTTAACGACTGCAATAATAATATTTTGCATATCTGATATAGATTGCAGTTAATCAATTAATAAATTAATTAACCAACAGAACCAACATAATGTCAAACACTATTGTAGTAGTCTTTGGGACGGACTCACCTTTCGCGATTGGGTCCTTTATTTAATAGCAATGTTAGAAAAGCCGCATTGAGCACGTTGATTGGTCAATTGCTTCAACCGAAAGTTTGAATGACGTCACAGTTTAGCAAGGTTCAATTGTTGAATTGTGGGAGCGTCGTATAATCCCCTGTATTTTCATTGGTTAACAGACCGGTTTCGGGAGATATCGGGTTCTGGGATAAACAAATATTGTAACCGTGGTTATCGAAAGTTACCAGCTCAAAACCAATATAACCACACTCTGTTATGCACTTTTGTAAGCGTCGTGACGGGGACATATACATGTTTTTGATTACTGAGTAAAAATTTATAATCTCGATAAAATGTATCACAGCAAAAGTCACATCTTCTTTTTAATGCTTTGACTATTTAGCCGGCCAAACCAACATGACCCTACCGTTGAACCTTTAAGTTACGATACGAACGTGGGGGCTGGTCAAGATAGGTTGTCCGGCACACATTTTCGAGCATTTCATTATGAACTTTGTATAAAACTGTGAAGAAGTTAACACTCATTCTTTGTCCACCAACGGTACGGACCTGTGGGTTAGTCACTGATTCTCTATCCACCAACGGTACGGACCTGGAGGCCAGTCACTCATTCTCTGTCCACCAACGGTACGGACCTTGGGGTTGTCACTAAGTCTCTGTCCACCAACGGTTCGGACATTGGGGTAGTCACTAAGTCTCTGTCCACCAACGGTAAGGACCTGAGGGTAAGTCACTCATTCTCCATCCACCAACAGTACGGACCGGGGGCCAGTCAATCATTCTCTGTCCACTAACGGTACGGACCTGGGAGGTAAGTAACACATTCTCTGTTCACCAACGGTATGGACCTGGGGGTAGTCACTCATTTTCTGGTAACTAACGGTACGGACCTGGGGGATAAGTCACTCATTCTCTGTCCACCAACGGTACGGACCTTGGAGTTGTCACTAAGTCTCTGTCCACCAACAGTACGGACCTGGGGGTAGGCACTAAGTCTCTGTCCACCAACGGTACGGACCTGAGGGTAAGTCACGCATTCTCCATCCACCAACAGTACGGACCGGGGGCCAGTCAATCATTCTCTGTCCACTAACGGTACGGACCTGGAGGTTAGTAACACATTCTCTGTTCACCAACGGTATGGACCTGGGGGTAGTCACTCATTTTCTGGTAACTAACGGTACGGACCTGGGGGATAAGTCACTCATTCTCTGTTCACCAACGGTATGGACCTGGGAGGTTAGTTACTCATTCTCTGTTCACCAACGGTATGGACCTGGGGGTAGTCACTCATCTTCTGGCCACTAACGGTACGGACGTGGGGGTTAATCACTCATTCTCTGTCTGCCAACGGTATGGACCCCGAGTAGTGACTTATTTTCAGTCCGCTATTGAAACGGACCTGGGGGTAGTCACTAAAGACTCCGTCCACCAACGGTACGGACCAGGGGGTAGTCACTCATTCTCTGTCCGCCAATGATACGGACGTAAGGGTTAGTCACTCACTCTCTGTCCACCAACGATACGGACGTAAATGTTAGTCACGTATTCTCTGTCCACCAACTGTACGGACCTGGGGATAAGTCACTCATTATATGTCCGCCAACTATACGGATCTGGGGGTTAATCACTTATTCTCTGTCTACCAACGGCACGGACGTAAGGGTTAGTCACTCACTCTCAGTCCACCAACGGTACGGACGTAAATGTTAGTCACGTATTCTCTGTCCGCCAACTGTTCGGACCTGGCGGTTAGTCACTCATTCTCTGTCTGCCAACGATACGGATCTGGGGGTTAATCACTCATTCTCTGTCTACTAACGGCACGGACGTCAGGGTTTGTCACTTATTTTCTGTCCGCTAACTATACGGACCTGGAGGTCAGTCACTCATTCTCTGTCCGCCAACGAAACGGATCTGGGGGTTAGTCACTCATTCTCTGTCTTACAATGGCACGGACGTAAGAGTTAGTTACTATTTCTCTGCCTGCCAACGATACGGACGTAAGGGTTAGCCACTCATTCTCTGTCCGCCAACTGTACGGACCTGGGGGTAGTCACTTATTTTCTGTCCACCAACGGTACGGACGTAAGGGTTAATCACTCACTCTCTGTTCACCAACTGTACGGACCTGGGGGTAGTCATACCTTCTCTGTCCACCAACGGTACGGACTTGGGGGTAGTCACTCATTCTATGTCTGCCAACGATACGGACGTAATGGTTAATCACTCAATCTCTGTCCACCAACAGTACGGACGTAAGGGTTAATCACTCACTCTCTGTTCACCACATGTACGGACCTGGGGGTAGTTACACCTTCTCTGTCCACCAACGGTACCGACCTGGGGATAGTCACACCTTCTCTGTCCACCAACGGTACGTACCTGGCGGTAGTCACTAAATCTCCGTCCACCAACGGTACGTACCTGGGAGTTGTCACTCATTCTCTGTCCACCAACGGTACGGACCAGGGGGTAGTCACTAAATCTCCGTCCACCAACGGTACGGACCTTGGGGTTGTCACTCATTTTCTGTCCACCAACGGTATGGACATGGGGTTAATCACTCACCCTCTGTTCACCAACTGTACGGACATGGGGGTAGTTACACCTTCTCCGTTCTACAACTGTACGGACATGGGGGTAGTTACACCTTCTCCGTTCACCATCAATACGGCCCTGGGGAAAGTCACTTAGTCTCCGTCCTACAACGTCGCGGACATTTAGGTTAGTCACTCAATCTCTGTCCACCAGTGGCACGGACCTGGGGGCCAGTCACTCATTTTCTGTCCACCAACGGCACGGACGTAAAGGTAAGTCACACGTTCTCTATCGACCAACGGTACGTACCTGGGGGTTAGTCACTCAGTCTATGTCTGCCAACTGTACGGACCTTGGGGCAGTCACTCATTCTCTGTCCGCCAACAATACGGAGCTGGGATAGTCACTTATTCTCTGTCCGCCAACGATACAGACCTGGGGGTAGTCACTAAGTTTCCGTCCACCAAGGTACGGACCTGGAGGTCAGTCACTACTTCTTTGTCCACCAACGGTATGAACCTTGGGTTGTCACTAAGTCTCCGTCTATTAACGGTACGGACATAAGGGTTAGTCACTCATTCTCTGTCCGCCAACGATACAGACCTGGGGATTAGTCACTCATTCTCTGTCCACCAACGATACGGACGTAATGGTTAGTCACTCAATCTCTGTCCACCAACGGTACGGACGTAAGTGTTAATCACTTATTCTCTGTCTGCCAATTGTACGGACCTGGCGGTTAGTCACTATTTCTCTGTCTACCAACGATACGGACGTTATGGTTAGTCAATCACTCTCTGTCCACCAACGGTACGGACGTAAGGGTTAGTCACTTATTCTGTCCGCCAACTGTACGGACCTATGGGTTAGTCACTATTTCTCTGTCCGCCAACGATACGGGCGTGAAGTTTAGTCACTCATTCTCTGTCCGCCAACGATACAGACCTGAGGATTAGTCACTCATTCTCTGTCCACCAACGATACGAACGTAAGAGTTAGTCACTTACTCTTTGTCCACCAACGGTACGGACGTAAGTGTTAGTCACTTATTCTTTGTCCACCAACTGTACGGACCTGGGGGAAGTCACTTAGTCTCAGTCCTACAGCGTCGCGGACATTTAGGTTAGTCGCTCATTCTCTGTCCACCAGTGGCACGGATCTGGGGGCCAGTCACTCATTTTCTGTCCACCAACGGCACGGACGTAAAGGTTAGTCACACTTTCTCTATCGACCAACGGTACGGACCTGGGGGTTAGTCACTCAATCTATGTGTGCCAACGGTACGGACCTTGGGGCAGTCACTCATTCTCTGTCCGCCAACGATACGGAGCTGGGGTAGTCACTAATTCTCTGTCCGCCAACGATACGGACCTGGGGGTAGTCACTAAGTCTTCGTCCACCAAGGTACGGACCTGGAGGTCAGTCACTACTTCTTTGTCCACCAACGGTACGAACCTTGGGTTGTCACTGAGTCTCCATCTATTAACGGTACGGATCTGGGGGTTAGTCACTCATTCTTTGTCTGCCAATGGTACGGACCTTGGGGTAGTCACTCATTCTCTTTCAACCAACGGCACCGACCTGGTGAACAGTCTCTCATTCTATGTCCTCCAACGGCACGGTTGTAAGGGTTAGTCACTCATTCTCTGTCCATCAACGGTACGGACCTGGGGTTAGTCACTCATTCTCTATCTGCCAACGTTAACGACCTGTGGTAGTCACTAATTCTCTGTCCGCAGACGATACGGACCTGGGAGTTATCACTAAGTCTCAGTCCACCAACGATACGGACCTGGGGTAGTCACTTATCTCCGTCCACCAACGATACAGACCTGGGGGTAGTCACTAAGTCTCCGTCCACCAACGGTACGGACCTGGATGTATTCATTCTTTTTCTCCGTCCACCACTGTGACTCAAGATCCGATACGAGTGATTTGCTTTGTTCTTTTTCCTGTCTCCGGAAATCAAATAGCAAACAAAATAAGATAGTACAATCTATTACATTGACTATACTTAAGAAATTATTCCCGAGTGTAATCATGCCAATGAACACGACAGCATATTTGATATCGGAAATAAACCATAACTTGTAATAAAGGTAAGATAAATCATATTTTAATTTGTAAGTTTAAAAACAAGAGTATAATAATCTAAAGAGCATCTTAAAAAACTTAAAATAGTGTTTTTAAATTAGTTTGGAAAGGGGAGTTGTGGGGATAGCAATGTTGCATGTTTTATTTCGTCAGCTATTTTCCTCTATTTGTTGCTTTACGTTTGTTCAAGGTATCCTATTATCAGATATAAGTAAGTATAGTAATATTATCATGAGATATATATAATAAATAATTTAATTTAATTTTCAGGATTAAAATAATAAAAGATGCGCATCTATCAGATTTAAGACAATGGCGTATGTACTTACGTTCGGTGTAACGCTGTCGGTTGTTTTGTGTTTTCTTGATGTATCAGTATCCCACACTAACATCACCGTACTAACAACCAGAAAGTTGTGCCGTATACACATGGACACAGCAAACTGCTCAGGACATGGACGTAATCTTACGTACATTCCGAAACTTGGACAACGGATACACCGTCTGATATTTAACAAGAACTACTTGCCGTTTGTAAGCAATGTGACATTTGAAAACATCAGTGTTGTAAACATTGAAACATTGACACTGGATTATGATGGTATACAACATATTTCAGCCAACACGTTCAGCACATTTATAAATTTGCAAAATCTAAGTCTGTCTGGAAATAACATACCGTTAAATCAACTTGAGAAACTTCTGCAACTATTGTCAAAGAAAGAGAGTTTGAGAAGTCTCTATCTCAACTCAATGTCAATATTACATATCCCTAAAACTTTTTTTCTCAAACATTACTGAAAACAATTTAGCTATTCTTTCTCTGGGTTACAATGGTTTAACAACCATATACCAAGACATGTTTCAAATGTTTAAAAAGTTACAAATTCTTTATCTTAAAAACAATCGAGTTACAACATTTCAAGTACCTGCACTGGAACATTTAGAGACGCTAATGCTATCGTCTAATGACCTCCAGACCTTTCCTAACTTTTGCGATAACATTTTGCAAAAGGCTTATACACCTTCGATCTTAAAGTTATTGATCCACAGAAACAAAATCCGCTCTGTCAATTCTACAAATTTCAAATGCCTTAAAACCTTAGTTATTCTTAACCTCGCCGAAAACTATATAGTGGAATTTCAAACCGATTTGTTATCTGAGTTAAATAATATAGTAACTATAATTGTATATAATACGAGACAGCCATATTCAAAAATTTACCCAAAGGCGTTCCGGTCACCGACGTTACGATATCTTAATATTCGAAATAACGCAAAAGCAATAGATATATTTGTAAACCCAAATGAAACATTTATGCACATTCCCCATTTAGACCATTTAGATATAGGTTATATCAATTTCAACGGTCAATCCGACGGCTGGTTGGCGAATTTGTTAAGTAATTTGTCAAATTTGACAAAACTGGGTATGGTGAATTGCCAATTACAATATTTTCCTATACAGATAGTAAAAATCAAACCAAAGTTACGTTACGTGAGGCTTTCTAGTAACAAAATTACTTCAGTCAACCTTTCAGCATATGAAAATGTGTCGAAACTGTTTTTAAACAGTAATCAAATACTAGCAATCAATCAAGATGATCTGCCTGGTAAGAACTTGCAGATACTTGATATGTCAAACAACCCATTTGTTTGTCAATGTTCGTTAAATCCATTTATCAGTTGGCTTCGTAACCATATAAATAATGTAAACATTAAGAACTATCCAACTGGTTATGTTTGCGCTTTTCCATCGCACAAGAAAGGTAAACTTCTCTCAAATATGTCATTTACGTACAAGGAGTGTCATCCATGGAGCGTCGGAATTTGGGTCGGAGTTGTCGGTGGACCTCTAGTAATTTTATTTATCGTTACTGCAATTATTGTTTACAAATATAGATGGAGTATCAAACACTATATGTTTCTTTTACGGAAGAGACGACAGTATCAACAGTTAGACGGGCATGATTTCGTCTTCGATGCTTTTGTTGGATATAACCAAATCGACCATGAATGGGTCTACGATCAACTACTTCCGATTTTGGAGGAACAGAACGGATACAAACTTTGTATTCATGATAGGAATTTTAGACCGGGTGTATATATTCATGATAACATAACAAAGTGTATGGAAGAAAGTAGGAAAATCATCATTATTCTCACGAATGAATTTGCCAAGAGCGGATGGTGCACGTTTGAGTTAAAGATTGCGCACACTAAACATATAGAGGACGGAACAGAGCTTATTGTCCTCATGCTTCAAAAACCGGAAGCACGTTATATCAACAAATCTCTGAAGTTGCTGCTAAAGACAACAACGTTTATAGAATGGTCAGACGACGAGGTAGGGCGTTTATTGTTCTGGGAGAAACTGAAAGACGCGATGAAATAAAGCGATCGTGTTACGCTGTAATGTTTTAGTCTAATTATTTAATATGGGTGAATAGGTGAAATAAATACACACAAGTCCAACTTCTAGTGTCTTTCCTTTTATATATAATAAGCGTAATCAACTTTTGACAATTGGAGAACCAATATTTATTTATCTATGTCGGTATAACCTGACACAACGATTAATTAAGTTATTCACAATCAACGTAAATTTAGCACACATGTATAAATTGTTTCTTCGGAAATCCGATATCTATAACCACTGTGGAAAACCACTTTTTTAACTCGCTTCTAAGATGGCTTTTCTCTTCCTAAAACTCTCAAAACTAACTGTCTCGATTTAAAGCCAAACATTATATAACATTTATTTTGATTAATCAAATTGTCTGATAAAATATAGATTATCTTAAATACCAATCATTGTTATAACAAAAGGTGCTAAATCGAAAGCGCTTGATGTACATGTACTAGTTCAGGAAATATACATTATGCAACAAAGCGACACCTGTTAAAACAAACACTTATATAAATCCGCCGTCTCTTGTAATCATTTAAAGAATGATATATGTTGTTAAAATGTACCTTGTTTTGACACGAATTAGTCTACGAGACGTTAATCAAAAAAAATATTTTAAAATGCGTTAATGAAAACACCAGAATAAAATGTGTTAATATTCATACAATATGAAAATTGCAAACTTATTCTTTAGATATATTTAATCCATAATCTGTCTTGAATTTTGTATATTTAGATTCAAACAAATATGCTTTGATTATTAGTTATTTAACACCATCATGTGCAAACCATTTTCAAACATCAAATAAGTCAAAGCGCTAAAAATTATTATACAAAAAATATTTTTAATCTGCGAGTGTCAAAGAAAATATATAAAAATAAAATGCTGACACCATTTTTACTGAAAATGCGTGGCATAACAATTGCGACGTTTGTCAAAATTGAAAGAGTAAACAATGTCTTAGCTTTTATGATATGGATAAATGTTTTAATGATCAAAATTTGAATAAGAAATGAATGTAATAACATAAAGATGGTTTTCAATTGTAAGTAAATTATACATATAGTTTTATATTTGTAGGCACATTTCTTGTTTACTTCATTGACATTCATTTCACTACTGAGATATGTATTTTTCTCACTAGGAACGCTGAAATGATAATATACGTGCTTAAATACTTAATCAATACTGAAAAACGCTGACATGTACTGAATATAATATACACTCAGGGACTTTGAAAACTTACTACTTACATACATGTTATTTTTACACATAAAATGTCATCTGATTTCTAAGAAAGTTTATATACGTTTAGAGTAAAATCTTTGTCTTCTACTGTCAAAATTTCATGAATGAGACTTGATATTTTTGCATTTCTTTTCCATATTTCGAAGCTACCCCCAAAAGTGAAAATTCACAGGCGTAAATAACCAGTGTATTAACCATTCGCCTTGATACATACACTCGTTATTGACGCCTGTGTATTTTAACTTAAAAAAAAAGGCATCAAAAGTGATGACCTATATTTTAGATAAAAACGTTTGCCTAAAGCAGCTTTGAAGAATGTCGGTTTGTTTAAAAAGGCATTATAATGACAAGTGAGAAACCAATTCTAATGACAAATATCCTCATAAGATAGTCAGGTTAAATATATAGATTAAATGGTCGTTTAATCTAAAATTCCTAAAGAATCGTACACAATCTGGCATGTCTGTTTAAAACATGCTATTAATTGTGCAAATTGGTGTGATTTTTTAAGAGTTTACTAAAACAATTGCATTATTATGTGAAAGTAACCAAGGGATCCCAGACAAAATGTCAATAGATTAATAAAAGAAAACATAATCAGATCATTAAATTACTGTAGAAATAGTGTGTATCTTACAAATGAAGACATAAGACATACCTTTTCCCGAAAATACCTTCAAGTTTGCTTCATTCGTAGGATATATTTTCTTTTTTTAATATCATATTTGAGACTGCGGTGTGATATATATGTGATATATATATATTCTGTATTTTGATACGTTGATATTGAGCACACTTTAAAAATATTTCGGACCGGCCATTTGATCTTTGTGCCTTAGTTTAGTTTCTTATCAATTACGTACGTGTGTGAATAATCCATTATGTACCATTATTTAATTAAGTAATTATAAACCGTTTTTTCGTGAACTAGTGGTTAAAACCGTCATTTTATTTTCGCTTACAGGGAACTGGATTCCAAAACAATATTCTCATGTCTGACTAGTTCCACATTTCTAATGAAATGTGGACATCACGGTTGTCAATTATTAGAACAACAGGTCTGGCTTTTCTAAAATTCGGAGCAAACTGTTACACATACATAAAATGGGCTTGAAACAATACCGTCTATGATGAGCAGTGAAAAGCCACGATCCAGGTATATTGTCATTGAACGTACGTAGGAGCATGGGGCTGGGTGGAAGGGTGGCTTTTCATTGCTATAGTGGGTATTGTTTCAAGCTCATTTTATGAATGTGTACTGAACAGTTTGCTCCGAACTTTAGAAAGGCCAGACCTGTTGTTCTAATAATTGACAACCGTGATGTCCACATTTCACTAGCTGTCGTGGAGCCAGTCAGAAATGAGAATATTGTTTTGGAATCCAGTTCCCTGTAAGTGAAAAAAAAATGACGGTTTTGTACGTACACCAAACAGACACGCTATCATAAATGCAATAGACAAATTAGTTGCCACTAAACAGCAGAAGTATATATAACTAGTGTGTACAAAATGCTAATATAATGGTAAGAACAAACTTGTTTAATTATCACAAAACGTATACCTCATGCGCTATACCGACGTTGACGTTTGCTTTAAAGCGTTTTTTTGACGTAGGGTAGGGTTAAATAATTGAATAATATAAAAAATCTAGTATGTCAATTTTTCTAAAAATCTCACAATTATTGTACAATATATAGTATGAAAACATATAAAATTTATGCAAAATTCGCTTGGTTTGATTTTTGGTAATTTTGATTTGAAGCCGTTTTTATGAAAAAATCGAGAGAAAAAATAGTTTCTGTTTTTCGCTAGTATTTTCAAAACGGGCGTTCGTCATAATTTTGCATCTGTAAATGCATACATCCGTCAAATGTGTACATGGTGATATATGTTTCTATTCTGTGTATTAGGAATAACTCAACTGGGGTCGAAAAAAATACGCAATTTTGCTGCTATACATTGGGACGTCAAAAAGGCTGAACATGGCCATGTTTACGACGTCACATATAAATATATATTCTATTGACCGCTGCAAAAAATACATATTCACATTGGAAATTTCTTCTAGTTTCATAATATACTAATTGAACCACTGATTTAGAAAATGATTTAACCTTAATCAACTGCCGAAAATCTTATGGAAAACGTATAGAATTATGTAATATGTTGACGTCTTTTTAGACGTAGGGTGGGGTTAAATAATTAAAAAAAAAAAAAAATCTAGTTTGTCAATTGTTCTAAAAATCTCACAATCACTGTGAAGCATATTGTTAGAAATCAAATAAAAATTATTCCAAAATCGCTCGGTTTGTTTTTTGGTAAATTTGTTTAAAGCATTTTTTCCGAAAAAATCGAGAAAATAATAATTTCCGTTTTTCGCTAGTATTTTTAGAATTTGGCGTTCGTCGTAATTATTGCATCTGTAAATTCATATATCTGTTGAATGTGATCGTGGTGATATGTGTTTCGATTCTGTACATTCGGTATAACTTGACTGAGGTCGACAAATACGCGATTTTGCTGCTATAAATCGGGACGTCAGAAAGACCAAACATGGCCATGTTTACGACGTCACAGGTAAAGAAGTGTTATATTTACCGCAGACAAAAAGCATATTCAAATTGGAATTACTTCTAGTTTCATTACATACCAAATATTCCACTGATTTCGAAAATAATTTAAAAGGTATATTCCTCCTTAAGTCATCCGCCTTGGAAACGGAAGGTCGAGGGTTGGAATCCAGGCTAGTACTTGGGTTTTCACTGCTGCTGTCGGTTGCTTACCAAGCAGCTAGTTAAATTGAGGGGTTCCGAATGTCTAACTCCCTGATGACTGGCAAGAATAATTTTCGGAAAGTAACTGTGTCTCATAATGTGGCTTTAGGGAAGACACTTTAATTACCAAACACTTTTTAAATTTCTTTTGTGTAAGCATTGCCTTGAGATTTGAAAATGCATCGTCACAACTCGTGATGGGTTCAGGAATATCAATTCCAATCCAAAAAAATATTCTGCCTTTTCATTGGATGGAAGCGGTCATATAATGATCCCTTTATTTTCTATAATGGATAAGTGGATCTCCACAGAGGACAGGCAATACAAAATGTCTTCAAAATGTCTTCGAAACCGCTAACATGCATCGAAACGACGCACCGTGTTAATATAAAACGTTACACCTAAAAATGTAACTACTCTAAATGATGTCCGGTGTTTTATTTATATTTTAAAAAAGTTATTATTTACTTTTGGTCAAATCGACTATCCATATTTACGTAGCGGGTCAGTGACAAACAAAAACAATGATAATATAATACTGATTTTATTCTAAAGTAAATAGCTATTACAGTTGCATTTTCTTCTTATTTGTCCCATAACAGTCATCTGATTCAAGCCGTGTTTATTGAATGAAATGTCACGTTAGTATATCTGTAAATACAAAAATTGAGTCACTTACAAGTGTTTCGTTGTCTATTACCGCAATATCTCGGACACGTTTCTGATCTCGCCAGATCGATTGCTTTTATATTTTATGAATGTTTTACTTCTCATTATACATGCATGTAAATAAGAACATATTGTTCATATCACAATAATACAGATCAGTATCTTGCTAAGATGTGCAGTAATATATCAACATGAGTATTCAGACTATGTTTTTGAATTGTAATAATATAAAAACCATTCACAATAAAGAGATTATTTTTAAGTACAGTCAAACCTGTCTTTAGCAGCCAGTCAGTGGACGGAGCAAAAGTGGACCTTTAAGACAGATGCGTTACTTTGTTCTGAAAGCATAGAATTGGGAAATAGTGATTGTGGCTGCTTAAGAAAAGTGGCTGCTTAATAGAGGTGACCAATTATACAGGTTTTACTGTAGTTATGACCCTGAATATAATCACATTATTTGTTTGTTATACATACAACATATAAGCGCGCAATAAAGTGTTGTCCTGTAAGTATGTAATATAAATATAAAATGTCTGCATGCATAATATAAGAAAAAGGTCTGTGTATGCAGTGAATAAAGAAGGAAAGTAGGTAATTGTCAAGAGGATACGTTTTTGACACTCTAAGTCTACACGCAACATGATGGTGTCCGTCATTTAGTTGTCATTTGTCCCAGTTGCCGTTATGTAGTCCAATTTCATAGTTTGCCATTGATATGGTTCTTTCTATCTTTTCAATATGTTTTTAATATTTAAGTTTGTTAAAATTTACAAGCACGGGACTTGTTTTTGTATACTTGTTTTTCGTTAATAAAATATTTGGCATGAATCCATATAGTATTTAAAACCTTTGAATAACTACTCCATTCAATATTATACAAAATATATCATTTAACTTTATTGTTGATTGTTCATCATTAAAATATAATTGAAGGTTTTTAAGATATACTAGATGTGTGTTAACTTCAACATTCATGACACAAAGATCACATAAACTTGTATTAGATAATTTTGTTGTATTTATACAGGAAATTGTTGTTGAGTATAATTCGTATTTCATATTTGTATTTTTGTATCTATTAAAAATCTAAAAGGTACGGTTTATGAAAATCTTCCCATTTAATGTTCGTACATTCTTATTTCTATTTAATATTACTGTTCGGTTGTGACATTACTGTGTGTGTTTTAAGTGTATGGTGTATAAAAAAAAATACTTAGACTTTTGAAATGACGTATGTGTAAATTTAGTTGTGTATTATTATAAGCTATAATGCCAGCGTTCAATTTTTGTTTTCATCTTTTTAGTATGCTTTCAATTAAAGTATGATATTTAAAATATATTGCATTTTATCAAATATTTGTGTGACGTATTTTATGCCTTTTGAATACCATTCTGTATATGAAAAGGTTTTATTATTGTGTTTAGTATTCGAATTTGTCCATAATATCTTGTTGTATAATGCTTCTGTTGTTTGTTTTTTTCTCATAATTTATACCTGACCATGACAAATATTATAAAAACTATTTTAAGAACAAGTTATTTTGTGTATTAATGTTCATTTTCTTTGGAATAACATTCAAATATTAACTTTCTGTGCTTTTTATCTAATTTTTAATGTATATTCGTTACCAATTCCCAGCATTTTCATTATTTAATATTCATTTATCCCATCTTGCTTAAATTGCTTTTACAAACATGTTTAAATTGATTATTGTTAAACCCCCGTTTTCAAGACACTTTATAACTGTTTTTTTACTAGTTTTATAAGGTTTACTGTCCCATAAATAAACGTATATACATTTATAGATCAAATTAATTAATTCCAACTTGGGATTTTCTAGAACTGTAAGAGGGTATGTTACCTGGTCGTTTTATGGCTTATGCCCTTAATTGAAGGTATAAAGGAGAAGTCCAAGTCTAGGTTGAGTTCGACTTATTGTTTAATTATGTTTGTCCATTCAGTATGAATGATCTCAGTTACTATAATTTATACTTTTACTTGTACTAATCACACCTGTCATATTATTAATTCAACATGAATATTAATGAGCCTCGTGAACTGTTCAACATCTAGTAATCACTAACGCACTATAGCAATTTGTCGGACGCTGCTACCATAATATCTCTCTGAATATATCTTAAGTCCTGAAATAAATGAATATAACCACACTTAATACATTTGTCCTGCGATCATTACATACAAATTAACACTGTTACATATATCATTATTAAATACAATTACATCATTATGCAATACGTTAAACAACATATCTTTGTATTCTGGTCTAGTGGCCGACCAAAAAATGGTTATTTAACATAGATCGATTAAAACATCTAAAACATATAAATGATTACAATGTCACATATACATACCGATTGTTGATTGAAATCCTAATTCTTTCATACCCAATTCACACGATGAGCTGGTTATCTGTGTTAACTGTTAGCTGCAAATATAAGGTATTCAATTCGATAGAAACAGTGAATTCTTAGAACAAATGTTATAAAGTAAATATGCTGTCATCTTAGAATTATCAATTATGTTAAAAAAGCATGTACATGAATAAATAAAGTATCTAAACTTTACAAGTAAAACACAGCTCATTAGCAACTTGTCAATGAATTAATTGCCAAACAATAACAACCTATTCTCACCTTACAATTCCTTCAATTCTCTATTATTTATTAATAAAATGTAAAATACCTTCTCTCTTGAAAAGATGTCAGACCACTGCATGAAATTGGGGTCATGTGACTTACAACGCGGGAACTTTGAAACGCTTGATTAGTTACGCATGCAAGAGTGGTCAAAGGGAGACTAATTTTACAAGACCAGAATAGTCTACCTTGTTACAGGTATATACGTTTCGGTAACGCAAATGTTTTATTTGTCAGTTATATTTCCAATGATTAATATATTGTGCCTTTTCCAACTTTTTTAAATAGTTTGAAATTCCTTTATTTTTGGTATTCAATTCATTTTGTTCATTTGTTTCTGTCATTTGAAGGAAAAAAAACAAGCCCACGTGTAGATGAACCTTTTGATGTTTATATAAATTTGCTATTTATACCAAATGTTTCAATAGAATATTTAAGTGTTTCGATCAGATGATAACAGTTTTTTTTATTTTACAGTTTTAAACCAAATATTTTATTGAA
The DNA here is from genome assembly GCA_029582155.1 of Panopea generosa. Classification (NCBI taxonomy): domain Eukaryota; kingdom Metazoa; phylum Mollusca; class Bivalvia; order Adapedonta; family Hiatellidae; genus Panopea; species Panopea generosa. The sequence continues at coordinate 26,733,688 of CM055910.1, forward strand.
AAGGGTTGACTATAAAGTTTTCCGTTAAGAATTTTATAGATTTCTTTAATGCTTTTTTGAAAAAAGGAAAGTATGAAATGGCATAAGTGAATCCAGTGTTTGATATTTCTATAAATACCCAACACTGAATGTCATTTCATATTTTTAAAATATACAAAATCTGACAGAAAGGGAGATTACTCCTTGTTCATTTAAAAGTATGTATTATCAAAATTAAAATAATATGAAATCTAAAACAATAATCACATGACGGAAAGAAAGGTTTAATACTTGTGCACTTTAATATCCAAACAATTGATATTAACAAAACATATATTTATCACCTGGTCCGATAGAAAGGGAGGAGTAATCTTTCCCTAACTCAAATTTATATTCCTAAATCATACATTTTTTTCTTAACACAAAATGTGAATTCCATGTTATGACAGAAAAGGAGGTTTGTTTCTTGTTGTCTAATTATAAAAGAAATTCACACAAAATACAATTATGTTCAAAACACAATATGAAAAACCTGATCGTATTCATACAAAATAGAATTTTCAAATATATTGCAATTTTTGTTCATAATATTTGACATTTCTGAATTCCTATCTATGAGTGTAGGGGTTGCAGATTGTGTGTTTTGAATGAAATTCTTTTTGGATATTAGCTATTTCTTAGTTCCACACCATCAACGATAATCCTTCCTTTTTTATAAAAAGAGGTTGCAGATTTTGTGTTTTGAATGAAATTTTAATTTAATTTCAATTTTGATGTTTTAAATTCTTAAATTTGGAAGTAACATTTCTCCATCTCTTTGAAGTAAAGTGTTGATATGCTGTGTATTTGATAAAATGATGTTTCTTACTTTTTGTTTTATATCTCGGAAGTGAAAAAACTAATCCTCCCTTTCTGTGTTATAGTTTGTGATTTCAAAGTAGTTATTTTTGTTGATTGTTTTATGTACATTTATGGTATTTCCAAAATATATGTAATTATAAGGTCAATGTAATCCTTGTGTAATAAATGTTTATATCTGAAGCTATCTTTGTTGTGTTATTTTTACTATTTGGAAATGGCATAATTTTTTTAAAAGGATGACCATTTTTTTTTAACACAAAATAGGGTGTAATAGAGTATTTTATTTGTAATCCCTTTCGAAAATGTCTTCCATTGAAAGCAAAGACAGAAAATAAATAGGCCAATCTGAACTACCCTTGTACACAAAATCGGTTACTGAAAAGAGTATTTTATTGGTAATCCATTTTTTAAATGTCATCCATTGTAAGCAAATACAGAAAGTAAATGGGCAAATTTGAACCACCCTTTTTACGCAAAATCGGTTCTGAAAAGAGAATTGTATTCAATTTGGTAATCCATTTCTAAAATGTTAGTAAAGTAACTCAGCACAGATTGTATGTATACAAGGGGTGTTAAAAATTGCTTGGACTTTTTGTAATATTTTCAACATTTAATATAGCACATGAAAAAAGTTATATTGTCATAAATAGTAATATGTCCCCTATACAAGTTCGTATCTGTATATAAATGGTTATGGAACTAAATTATGCATGCTATGGCTACCCGGAGAAGTCCGATGACGTCAACAACGTCAAATATTTTCATGACAGTTAACCAGCTAAATCACATCTTGCCAAAGTAACTACCGGGCTCTTGGATGCACTTCATACATGTCGTTTCGCCCATTTATTATATACATTTATAATTAAATTTTCCTTGAACTGTGCAATGTGTTTTAAGTTTAAAGTTTATGTAGATTTGAATGTTGACTTCTTGGAATAGCCATTGTATACATATTTTCTAGCGCTGTTGCTACATAACAGCATTTAATATCAATAGGAAATTTGACAAGTGCATAAAGGAAATATTCCGTTTTATGGCAATATAATATTGATTCATGTGCTATATTTAATGTGGAAAATATAACATATTTCATTTACACACCTCGTATAATTATATTGCTCGTATGGCAAAAGCATGCAAAAACATGTTGCATTTGCGAGACGTGCGATCACTTCTTCTTTAGCCGATGATTTCGCTACCTTTCATGGCTTTGCATGTTTATAACAATAACTTTTTGGTACCTTCTTTGAACAAAAAGTCATAAAATTATCGCTATAGGAACAGTACCAGTCTGTACAATAGTACAATAGTCTGGAAAACTCTGTCATTGTTGTTGTATATGATATGGTCAATAAGGGGACTTGAAGTATGTGATGCACGTGTGGGTTCAGTAATGATTTGATCAAGGCTGAAATTCGTAAAATATTCACATATGCTTTACACATAAACCTTTTTTATGAAAATATCAAAACCATTCTAGTATTGCTGTTGGGTGAACTTTCTATAACTGACAGTTCTAGTATTGCTGTTGGGTGAACTTTCTATAACTGACAGTTCTAGTATAACTGTTGGATGAACTTTCTACAACAGACCATTCTAGTATTGCTGTTCGGTGAACTTTCTACAACAGACCATTCTATTTTTGCTGTTGGGTGAACTTTCTATAACTGACAGTTCTAGTATTACTGTTTGATGGACTTTCTACAACAGACCATTCTAGTATTGCTGTTGGATGAACTTTCTACAACAGACCATTCTAGTATTGCTGTTGGGTGAACTTTCTATAACTGACCATTTTTTATGTATTGTATATGAGGCTGCTCTCCCTGTTGACTGAATATATTTGTATTGTATATGAGGCTGCTCTCCCTGTTGACTGAATGTATATGTATTGTATATGAGGCAGCTCTCCCTGTTGACTGAATGTACATGTATTGTATATGAGGCAGCTCTGCCTGTTGACTGAATGTATATGTATTGTATATGAGGCTGCTCTCCCTGTTGACTGAATATATATGTATTGTATATGAGGCTGCTCTCCCTGTTGACTGAATGTATATGTATTGTATATGAGGCAGCTCTCCCTGTTGACTGAATGTATATGTATTGTATATGAGGCTGCTCTCCCTGTTGACTGAATGTATATGTATTGTATATGAGGCAGCTCTCCCTGTTGACTGAATGTATATGTATTGTGTATATGAAGCTGCTCTGCCTGTTGACTGAATGTATATGTATTGTATATGAGGCTGCTCTGCCTGTTGACTGAATGTATATGTATTGTATATGAGGCTGCTCTCCCTGTTGACTGAATGTATATGTATTGTATATGAGGCTGCTTTCCCTGTTGACTGAATGTATATGTATTGTATATGAGGCTGCTTCACTGTTGACTGAATGTATATGTATTGTATATGAGGCTGCTCTCCCTGTTGACTGAATGTTTATGAATTGTATATGAGGCTGCTCTCCCTGTTGACTGAATGTATATGTATTGTATATGAGGCAGCTCTCCCTGTTGACTGAATGTATATTTATTGTGTATATGAGGCTGCTCTGCCTGTTGACTGAATGTATTATGTATTGTATATGAGGCTGCTCTCCCTGTTGACTGAATGTATATGTATTGTATATGAGGCTGCTCTCCCTGTTGACTGAATGTATATTTATTGTGTATATGAGGCTGCTCTGCCTGTTGACTGAATGTATATATATTGTATATGAGGCAGCTCTCCATGTTGACTGAATGTATATGTATTGTATATGAGGCTGCTCTCCCTGTTGACTGAATGTATATGTATTGTATATGAGGCAGCTCTCCCTGTTGACTGAATGTATATGTATTGTATATGAGGCTGCTCTCCCTGTTGACTGAATGTACATGTATTGTATATGAGGCTGCTCTCCCTGTTGACTGAATGTATATGTATTGTATATGAGGCTGCTCTCCCTGTTGACTGAATGTATAGGTATTGTATATGAGGCAGCTCTCCCTGTTGACTGAATGTATATTTATTGTGTATATGAGGCTGCTCTCCCTGTTGACTGAATATATCTGTATTGTATATGAGGCTGCTCTCCCTGTTGACTGAATGTATATGTATTGTATATGAGGCTGCTCTCCCTGTTGACTGAATGTATATTTATTGTGTATTATGAGGCTGCTCCCCTGTTGACTGAATGTATATATATTGTATATGAGGCAGCTCTCCCTGTTGACTGAATGTATATGTATTGTATATGAGGCTGCTCTCCCTGTTGACTGAATGTATATGTTATTGTATATGAGGCAGCTCTCCCTGTTGACTGAATGTATATGTATTGTATATGAGGCTGCACTCCTGTTGACTGAATGTACATGTATTGTATATGAGGCTGCTCTCCCTGTTGACTGAATGTATATGTATTGTATATGAGGCAGCTCTCCCTGTTGACTGAATGTATAATGTATTGTATATGAGGCTGCACTCCCTGTTGACTGAATGTACATGTATTGTATATGAGGCTGCTCTCCCTGGTGACTGAATGTACATGTATTGTATATGAGGCTGCTCTCCCTGTTGACTGAATATACATGTATTGTATATGAGGCTGCTCTCCCTGGTGACTGAATGTACATGTATTGTATATGAGGCTGCTCTCCCTGTTGACTGAATGTACATGTATTGTATATGAGGCTGCTCTCCCTGTTGACTGAATGTACATGTATTGTATATGAGGCAGCTCTCCCTGTTGACTGAATGTATATGTATTGTATATGAGGCTGCACTCCCTGTTGACTGAATGTACATGTATTGTATATGAGGCTGCTCTCCCTGGTGACTGAATGTACATGTATTGTATATGAGGCTGCTCTCCCTGTTGACTGAATGTACATGTATTGTATATGAGGCTGCTCTCCCTGTTGACTGAATGTATATGTATTGTATATGAGGCTGCTCTCCCTGTTGACTGAATGTATA